>LIEC01006558.1:62433-103645 GCA_001925005.1 Drosera capensis
CACCCCACATAGTGCACCCCCCTTACTATTCCCTTTCATTTGTATTGGGTGGGGAGGGGGTGATTAGCAATTACCTTACTCGAAACGGGTGACTCGATATCAGGATTTCTAATTCTGCTTTCCAGGAAGTTACTACATTGTTTTAGAAAAGTCAGTACTTTTTCAAGAAGGGCAACGACAATGGCTCCTTTGCGGATTTTATTCTGTACTTCTGGTTTTGGTAGACTAGATAATGTAACTTCTTGAATCCAAATTATTGTTTGTGTGTCAACATCCAGTAGATAGTAATGACATATGGCAAGTGCCGTAATTGCGCAAGGGAACCTGTTTAAAGTGAAAAAGATATTCCTAGGTGTTCTATCCTATATCTGTGAAATATGCATTCTATCATCCGTACAATCTCACTTTGGGTCGTCATATGCAGGCAAAACAAAGCTCTTGATCATCTCAGTGATGATATTGATGAACTGAACTCCAGAATGAAAGGCGCTAACCAACGTGCTCGCAAGCTGATTGGGAAATGAGCGCTACCATGGCTTGAAGTTCTACTTATTTTTTAAACTTCTCCGGCCATGAGATCCTGAGTTTTCCCTCTTTCTTCTCTCTTTCTGGTCATTCCTTAATCTGATCCTATTCTCTTTACTGAGAGAACGCGTTGTTCTTGATTGAAGAACACATTCTGCCGCCATTGACCAAGGTCCCCCTCCTTATGTACGTGCAATGTAACAACATATCGATAATTGTGTATAAATAGTTGGTTTTCTTTTGAAGTTAGCTCTCGTTTCCTGCAACAACTGCTTGGCTCCTTTCTTTTCGATTCACAATTCTTTATGGAAAGAGGTTTTTGGTTGATCCTGCCAAAAAAAAAAAAAAAAACAATTGAAAACATTGACAAAATATAGCAGCAGCACAATTTGAATCCAAATACTTTCACTTAAACTTTTACCTTCGTTCAACTAGACTTGAAGTACGGATTAGATTTCCCACAATTCATGTAAATACGATACTTTCTCATCATTTTATTACTTGGTTTTGGCATCATACACCTACAATAAAAATTCCATTCATATTTTGCTCATTGACAATACAGCTAACCTTTCAAACCTGCCTTGGTTCGACTTGTTCCTCCAATATTGATCCGCCTATATGAAACGTGCATCACTTGACCACATTTTCGTGAAGTCCGAACTCACCTTATAAGAAAGAATATACCCTTTCCAAAAAGGACAGCAAACTCGGACTAAATAAAAAAAAAAAAAAATTCCCTCCCTCTTAGTATAGATGCTCTAAAATACTCAAAACATACAAAAAGACTTAAAAACAATATAAAACATGGATGGGCCGGAGCAGGTGAGAATTGCGTTTGGGGAGAGGGAGGATGGGATGCGATTTGAATTTCATCTGGGTTGGTGGTGGTGGTGGTGGTGTTGAACAGTTGGGATTATAGATCAGTGTCATAAAATTGGGATTTGAGTTCTGTGTTCATTACAATAGGATGGTCATGTGCTTGTTTGTTGGATTACATTTGATCGTTGTTCTGATCAAAGGTTTGGAGTTTTCTTTTGGTTTGATTCGACTTTGTAGATTTTTTTTTCTTGTTGATGGTTTTGCTGATGGATTTAGATTTGTTATTGTGGGTGAGGATGTGCATAGGTTGCGCTTGAGATGGACGAGATGCCAAATCTGGAGCAGGTGTGGTTATATGCATAGCGCTTCTGAATTGGATTACACGCATCTGTAATTGTGTTTCCTGTTGATTATATTCAGTTGCTTTTTGCTGGTGCACTTGATTAGGTTAAGGAGTCTCCATTTAGGCTTCCAAATCAGTGTGGATTTTCTTGTTGGCTATATATGGAATGGAACCTTTTTCGTCTGCTTTATGTTGGGTGATGGCTTTATATCTTGTATAGCAGTAGGGTTATTTTTGTTTTATTGTTTAGGAAATTCAGTTAGTATAGGTACTGGATAGGAATAAGCTCATTATTCATGAGGCAATCTCCTGCAGACATATTCTTTGTTATTATTCGATTGTACTTCAACTATCTTTCTCGAGTTTTCTGGGTTTGGCTGCTTTTCAACGAGAAGTTTGTGTTCTTGTTGTGATTGTTCGTTCTGTGGCTATTTTGTGATGGCTGAGTAACCATCCCCACTGTAATTTGACCATGCTAGTTTTTTTTTTTTAAACAATTTGATGAAGATGATGAGTTTCTTTTTTCGGTATAGGTAGGGAGTGAGGTCGTTGGCTGGACCAAGACCTACAGCTTTGTCTCAAGGAATGAGGAATCTGATGAGACGACTGCTTTTCTCTTTGGGGACATGGGAACTGTTACACCATACTCAACCTTTGTCCGTACTCAGGCAGAAAGCACTTCCACTGTGAAGTGGCTCCTTCGTGACATAGAATTCTTGGGGACAAACCTGCTTTCATCTCCCACATCGGGGACATCAGCTGCGCGAGTGGTTATGCTTGGTTATGGGACAACTTCGTCAACCTTAGAACCTATCGCTTCTAAGGTTGCATATCGCTTCTAAGGTTCATCGGTAACCATGAATATGACTGGCCATTGCAGCCTTGGAGGCCGGATTGGGCAGCGCCCATCTATGGAAAGGACGGTGAATGTGGGGTGCCTTGCAGTCTAAAAAATATCTTGACTCTTATAACAGATAAAAGAGATCAGATTCGCCTCATTCTTTATTGAATCTAAGTTGTTAATACAGTGCATTCAACTATAGATAAGGTAAAGCCTCATTCCATTAGTACCTAATGGCGGGCTTGGTGGAGCTGATTGCCTCAGATGCCGGCAAGGCTTAATGAGCTTTCCTTAAGATTCAAAATGCCTGGAAACTCGTCTGAACCAACGGGGACCTCTTCTCCACCAACTCAAAAACCTTTATTACTCGTTTGACATGGGTTCTGTCCATTTTGTTTATTTGTCGACAGAGACCAATTTTCTTCCAGGAAGCAGCCAATATGAATTCCTCTAGCATGATTTAGAATCGGTTGATAGGAAGAAGGCCCCTTTTGTGGTTGTGCAAGGACATAGAGCGATGTACACCACAAGCTTTGAGTGTAGGGATGCGCCAATAAGGGACAGAATGCTGCAGCGCTTGGAACCGTTGCTAGTAAACAATAACTTGACACTAGTCTTTTGGGGCCATGTTCATAGATACGTAAGATTCTGTCCATTGAATAACTACACCTGCGGAATAATGGGTATGCAGGGGAAGAACCAGGGATACCCAGTTCACATCGTGATTGGCATGGCAGGGCAAGACTGGCAGCCTATATGGGAACCAAGACCAGACCACCCTAACGACCCTATATTCCCACAATAAGAAAGGTCCTTGTATCGTGGTGGTGAGTTTGATTACACCAGACTGGTTGCTGACAAAGAGAAGCTTACACTGTCATATGTTGGAAATCATGATGGTGAGGTCCTTGATATGGTTGAGATTTTGGCATCTGGGCAAGTCATAAGTGGTGGTGGTGGTCAGACCGTAGAAACCGAAGTAACAAACGCCGAGCTGAAGGAACTCAGCTTCTCGCAACTTGTCAAGGTAGGAAGTGTCTTGATGCTCACTGCATTTGTGGGAGATGTCATCGGTTATGTATCAGGTCGAGGAGAGAAGCTGTTCCTGCAAACAATTGGGCGCCCGTGAAGACTCAGGAAGTGTGAATATTCAGTGGCATGAAACTAGCAAGTTTGAGTGATCTTGAGCAAGCTTCTGCCATGGTGTTCCAATCTTAAATCCTTATACAGCAGTGCAAAACAAGATATAGTTAACGCTATCTGGATTCTGGACCAGTGTAAATATCTCAATGTCAAAAGCTGTTCTTTTTTTTCCTAGGCTTCTTTGGGTTCTCGTGCTATGAAACGAGATCTATGAATTGTGTGATGGCCTCCGTGTCATGGTTGTCGTATAGGATGAGTTCATGCAGGTGTGGTGCTTTGTAACTGTTAAACGATGAATGAGGTTTTGTGAGTACTTATGTTCATACAGCTACCTCCATTTTTTCATCTTCTATGGTCTCCAATATACATGCAATTGCTGCTCTACTGGCCGACAGATGCATACAACTTCATTAGACGACTAGGTCTCTTGTATGATTTTCCTGGTACATTAAGGTTACACACCACTCTTAATCTTCAGCCTAACTGAGATGAGTCTAGTAATCTCTACTCTATTAGGGTCGTAGCAAATTGAACCTAAACTTGAGCCGAACATTTAATTGAACAAACTGAGCCCAAGCCATATCCGACTCGGTTTACCTTGGCTCATTTACAACCGTATTTGTAACATACGTGTTCCTTAGAACTGAAAACTAACATCATGTTCTCAAAATCTAGATCTAAGGTGTAAAATTAGTATAGGTTGTTAGTTTTTACCCAGAGGTACGCTACCTAATGAGATACATGTAGATGACATCATACTGATCGATATCAAGGCGACTTTAATTAGTGCATCACTTCCTTGGATTCCCTTTGTTGGAGTTTAACATTGGGATCATTGCCTGATTGAATTCAGTACATCTGAAACCATATAACCATATGTCGTGTGTTTACATATTCATACGATATGCGTGTTTTCAAACTGGCACAACAGTATGAAGCAAGTTACCCTCAGGCCTCGCCTTAATGCAACAATAGCTTGCTGGGAAAATAAGAAAGGTGATAGGTAGTATTCATATCAAACATAAAAACTTCAGTCAACATCAAACAATGCAATACATTGTTTTACCAACGATCTTCAAACCACAGAACATACAACAACAGGCCAATTCATGTAGTTGCCGATTTATATCAAACAACAATGACCCCTATAACATCAAATCACACACACATCCAAGAAAAAATGAAATTACAGAAACAAAACAAGATTAAAATCCATATATAAAAAATCAAGATTAAAATTTCTTCAGCAACCCTTGAGCGATCTTCATGTAATCCCCATACCCGCCGCCGCCGCCAGACTCCTCTTCCTCGTCCTCATACTCAGCCGCGGCCTGATGTTTGTGCCCAGACGGCCGCGCCCCAGCAGCCTCGGCAGCACCCGGGTGGTGGAACCCACCATGGGAAGCCGCACCCGCCGCCGCCGCTCCGCCGGTGGGGCCGGAAGAGTGGCCGTACTTGTGAAGATACGTCTCGGCCTGATCGAAGTACTTGCCGAAGCTCTTCTCCTCGAGATGACCGTACTGTTTGGCGGCGGCGACTAGATCCGCGGCGGCTTCGGCGGCTTTGGCCTTGTCGATCTTGTCGGTCTCGTGGGAGAAGGCGTAGCGAGCTGCTCCCGCCAGGTACTGCGCGCTCGACATGAGATCGGAGGTCGATGGCGGTGGTTGTGCGTGGTGGTGGCTGGATGGGTTGTTGTTGTTAGTGGTGTGGTGAATGGGGGCTGCAGGGTTGGTGTGGTGGTGGGTGGTTGGTTCGTGATTGTAGTCTTCGTAATCGTCCTCCATGGTTGGGCAACAAGGGAGTTTTGGGGTGTTTTGAAGGGATAAGATGATTGATTGATGGTCGTTGTGGACTTGCGGAGATTGGGGATCGTGACTATTGGAGATTGGGTTCCAATTGATTTTTCAAGGACAGGATATTTCCGCGTCACGCAGTCACATGATTTTCCCAAAATTTATTACTCTCATACTTCTAAATAAATATTATGTTTTAATTTATATAATAAAATGATTGAATATTATTTTTTATAAAATTATGATAAAATAATAATAATAATTTAAATTATATATTTTAATTATGATAAATAATGGGGTGACTATAAATTGGTCTTGAATAAATTATAAACATTGACTTGACATAATTAGTATTAATATATTTTGTTGACTTTTTTATTTGAATATTTTTCTTTTGTGAGTAGTGAGAAAATATAAATGGGTGGAAAAAATAATAATAATAAATATTATATAATAAAAATAGAGATATTTTGGATTTTTATATATTAAATAGTTATCATTTATAAAAATGTTATAATTTGTGTGGGACATATATTGTTAGTGATGCATCATAATTTATTTGAGATTAAAAAAATATCATACTCTTCCATCCTATTATTTTTGCATCCTTTTATCATATTGGGATGTCTTAAATTATTTATAATATTTTTATTTGAAAAGTTTTATATGGTTATGAATTAAAAAAGATGAAGAAAAAATTTATGTGAAAAAGAATTAGAATTAAAAAATAATGAGATGAATGTAAATTTACATATATTTTTATAAAATATATAGGACGTAGGAAATATGTTCTTTGAGGTTATTATAGCTTACTGCTCAATCTAAATGCAAAGCCAGAACTTGAAGAGAATGATAACATCCTGAAGGACGGGTGCCTTCACCATGACGACACTATTACTAACCTAAACACAATCATTCACGGTGTACGTAGCCTTACGCTTGGAGTGATATATACCCCGCAAAAGTTCCTACCAAGTTAAATCTCCAGTCAACTGAGAAATCGCACTCATACATACATATGTGAAATCGAGGGTGAGCTCGATGCAGCAAGGTTGCATTGCCAGAGGAGTGATACCTGAGAACACAAGGGGCGTTTCGTATCGGTTTATATTCATATTATAAGCTTCGATGTGATTCATGCGGGCGCCTTTTGTGTTCTCAGGTCACCCCTTTGGAACACCTCTGTTCTCATTTCTCATATATTCTCTCTTTGCTGAGACTGCTACATCTTTCAACCTCACAATGGTAGATTAGTTCTTTATTTTTATTTCAAAGGAAATCTCGAAAGATTTTTCTTGATCAACCGAATAATCCGCAAATCCGGAGGACCTTTAAGCCAGTTTTCGCTGACGGGGGCTTATCACCACAAAATATCTTAGCATTCAATGGGTTTTGATCCCCTGATCTCTCCACACATTGAAGAGTCGTTTACTATGTGTGGTGGGATGATCAGTTCTTTATTTTTCACGTTATTTGAATATTCTATTTCACACTCGTCAATTACGAGTGTGATTATCACATATCTTGATACCTTGTCATGGCGGATTAACATTTAATTTAATACACATAGTGGATTGTATGTGGATATGCTGACTGTTGCAAAGAAAACAATATTGCTCGTTTTAGATACCAATTATATCAACAGAGAACATGCCGAGTTCGTCGCTGACTCGCTCAAATTCTGTTTCCTTCATGTTAATCCAGCAAAGCAAGGATTGATTCTTACTAGCAACTTAGGAATCATTAGCTTTCCGTCTAGCAGTTCTGTCTGCATCCATTCTGAGGCACGCCGGCTGCGGTATGGGTACTTGAAGCCGTTGAAATTGTGCTGGTGTTTAAAGTCTGATCGGCAGAATTACCTATATGTTTTTGCTTAACCTGTGCTGTCTTGCAATCAGCTGTTGCCTAACCGTGAAAGTGGATACAAAGTTGAGGCCGATGCTGTGTTGCATTGATGAAATCAACTGTTACCTATCTTCGCATGTTGCTTATCCCATTTTCCCTTTAACCATGATCTTCTTAAGTCATCTGTTTTATCAGCGTCTTAAGTAACTAATCCAAGTACAAAATTCAAATACATAAAATAATTATGATTCTAAACATAGCACATACTTGGTGATGTACATCCTAGATATAGTACTTCAGGTGACAAACTTATACCCAAGTCTGCATTCTGCCCCTTTCGATGCATGAATTGTTGGAAATTGGCCACTTTGACCATGAATTTGAGCAAATTTTAGTCATCGGATTAAAACAAAGTCAGGTTCGTTGAAATCTATGTTTCGATTAGATTAATGTAGAATGTTTATTTTCTTATAATCAATATAGGATGAATGAGAATTAATGTCCAAGATTTATTGCTCAAAGTGGTTAGTTGGCTAAGTTGAGATGATGTAACTTAATAGAAGATATATATACATATATTAATGAAAGGGTGTGACACTTAGGCCCAAAGGGTGTGACTTAGTAGTAGATGCCTCTACTGGTATGTTGTACTTCTTTCTTAACGGTTCAAGGCCTTCTACTCCTACTGATGCTGCTACTGATACGTGCGCCGGGGATGATATCATTTTCTATGCCAGTTCTGAAGGGGACATTTAAGAGACTGGGCATCATAATAGCGATCTTTGACGGTCCTTCTCTCATTGTGTCCTTATATCATTCGATCATCCTGTGAGATGGTCAAAATTCGCATCGACATATATGCACAGTCAAAATATTATATCTTTCGTGAGACATCTGAGTTACAACCTGTTCTTGTTCTTTCTTTGTTGTCATCTATGTGTCTGTGTGTATGTATGAAGTCTTCCTTTCGGCTTCAACACGCTGTCTGTAACTTTCTGGACTTCACTAGACTGCTTAACCTTGGCATTTGTAGTGACAACGGTGACACTGTTATAACGCAATTTTAGAACTCTGCTCAAATAATACTGGTAGCTTCTCAACTGCTTTAGTTTCATCAGCTTCAGCTTAGTCTGCTTTTCAGTCTGAATACTCTTATAAGCAACATCATTCTTAACTTGTCTGTGTCAGCCTTGTACTTCAGTTTCAGCTTGTTGTGTTCCGTTATTGCTTCTCATGTTCAGCATTCAACCACTGATCAACTTGAGCCCATGGTTCCTTTTCGGGTATTATTTGTGAGATCTATAAATATCCATGAATCACAACAAACTCTGTAATCTCTGCAATATTTCTTCAAAATAAATTTCCCATCGGATATATCAAAACTTCGGCGTCACGATCACGATTAATAGAAAAACGAATAAACTATCTCCTCTGGACAAAAACTGCACCGAAGGACTATCATAAAACCTTTTTGAAAATGCTCAGTAACGCAGACAACACTGATTTGGGGATAATAAATGCACAACACTAAAACACTTGAATTGCAGGTTTTGCATTCAATGAAAAAAGGAGAGTAGATTGATACGTGAGAGAAGTGGTTGTGTGATGTGAGATTTTTTTTCAACTTTTTAGGTGAGGGTATTAAGGACTTTTTGTATTTTCTGTTTGGCTCTTAACACCACCAAACGACTAGGAAAGTATAGGGGTGAAATGCCTATTGTTATAGATTAGGTAGTTAAGTGCAATAGGGAAAAAATACATGTGGATAAAATACATTTTTCTCAATGAATAAAATGCATAAAATAGTTGTTGATGTATAATTTGTTTAATATAATTTTGTTTATGACATTTATTTTGTAACAATGGATATTTGTTGATGTGAATTAGACTCGAGTTGTGGGATGATCAAATTTGAGTTGATGACATTATTTTGTCGAATAGTTATAATGAAAAACAAACTTCTCAAATTACATATATATTAAGTTCATTAATTTATCAATATCTATCAATACATGTAAATCTGTCAAGTTTCTTATTTCTTCTATTTTTAGTTAGTCGATTAGCATGATTATAGGATCTCATTTTATTTGATTCATTTAGATAACACTTCATGTATGTATTGTACTGTATCTTTTGCTCAATAATACAATTGAAGCTAAGCAATCCATGAGTGTTACATATATAATTTTGAGTTTGTTATCATTAGTTCGGATTATTGATAGACTTGATTTCTCGATATGATATCATATGAGGTCACAAATTCGATCTCTAACAGATCTTATGAAACATTTAGTGTGTTGGACTGGTGCATTTGTTCATGCTTCATGTCCCCATAGATTTTCGTGGACTGTTGGTAGAACTGTTTTCTCGATAGTATTAAATAGTATATAATGTCATATTGTTATAAAATAGATTTACAAAAGTTGCATCATATTTAGAATGTTATCCTTATTGTTGAATTGAACCGAAGAAATATACTACTATCTCTGTCTGATAATTAGTGCAACGTATATTTCTCCATGCATTATTCATCACGTAATTTAAGAAGTTTCTTTATTTATTTATAAGACACTATTTAAATTTTTTTATTGACTCACGAATATAATACGTAATGTTTATTATTATTAATATTTCACGATATTTTCTCAAAAATCAATATTTAATCATCCCGCACCATCGATCAAATTTTCTATCGTTCATATGTGCCTGATCAAAATAATAACAAATTATAGTACATGGATAATAAATTGTAGTATATATACATATGACATGTAATATGCACTATTCAAAATATAATATACGGAGGAGTAAAACGTAAATGAAACTCAAATAGGAAGTAAAAAATAAGTTCGGACAAAATACACTGTATAAGTTTTCTTTATGTTTTGATATACAATTTGATTTTACAATTCATAAATCCTTTATTTACCGTTCACAATCTCTTTATTTATCATTCACTGATCCCACATTTGTGATTCATAAATCAAAGTGCCTAATAAAATATAAAAAAATTTGCATTGACTGTTTTCAATAAATTCACCCCACGGAAAAAGTATATTTAAACACAGTATTTTTATTGCGGGTACAATTAAAAAGCCGGAACCTCGAATGTTTTTTAGACCATTTTGGAACCTCGAATGTTGATATGCGGAGAATCCATGATATGTCCTGATAGTCCAAGTGGGCCTCATTCTCTCACCACTCACAGAATCAGATTCTGTCGCATTTAAGTATTTCTTATCATCTTTGTTCAGAATTCCGTATATTCCGCAGCCCCACTCGCCACACTTTCTTTCTCAACTCCACGCGCCAAATCACAGTACTCCAACATGTTAGTACATTCTTTCCCATGTCCAACAAAGATTCATCCATCTTCTCCAATCCGACATTCGATAATCACTTCCTGCTAATGTTGCTCACCAATAAAAAGAAACACTATTTTGAGTAGTGTCTATTGTAACAAGCATTTTGTTATTTTGGGATTTAAGGGTTTTATCATTTAATTATGTCATCGTATGATGACTCTAAGGTCTTGCTTGACAAAATTTTAAGCCAGTCAACCCTACGATTTTAAGCCAAAAACGTGGAGTAGTGTGTTTAGTGGAGTCCTTCCTGCCTTCTTTTAAGTCAAAAATGGATATCTGCGATAAGCCCCATCAATTTACTTTTCACTAACGCATGTTCTTTTCTCCAGCCTTCTTTTCTATGGTTTTGACAGGGTTTTATTCTTAAATAAGTTTTTTTAATAAAAAAATTCCCAATATATGAGAGCAAATAAGTTTTTTTTTTTTTTTTTTTTTTTTTTTGAAATTAACGGCTTCATGATCGGGGATGGACGCAAGTATCTCAACTGCTCAACATATGCATGCTCCTCCGGGTGATCACCAAGGAATGGCGCATGAGCACAAGGGTCGCTAACCATTTGCTGGTGAAAAGAACACTGACCATGACAGTTTGCTACTTGAACTAGATGGACGATACGACACTACAGCTCCACGACGATCACAAAAATGCAAAGCAAAGAACCTCTGTACCGATCAACTCCACATAAAAGAACACGACATCAACAAATCCACTAGGAGAAGGAAACATATTTCATTAACTAATTCAAGTCAGAAGAATATAGTACTCATGTTCCAAGAGTGTCCTGAATTCTCCACAATGTATGTACATCAACCACAATAGAAACAAGAACGAGACCACACGACATTATTCACGCCAACGTATAGTTCGTTCGCAATGTGAGGCGAATACCCAAATTTTGTAGTTCCGGAAACATGTACATAAGTGTTCCCGAAAGCTATTTAGAGAGAACCTCTCTACTTCGCTGAGATACTTCCGAAGATAAAATGGGACCTTTTCGAATTAAACTCATGTTAAAGCAATGGCAGCAGGATTACCTGCAGGGAACCTCTGCCGGCGGGGTCGTCTAGTCGTCCTTCCCCATCCGGTCAAACTTCTATCCTCGAGCCGCACCTGACTAACTGTGGTCGTAGTATTAGTTGTAGTAGTAGTATTGCTCAGCTGCTCCCTCAGCAAAGCACAAACAGTGTTGGCAGCCTGAGGATTGGTAGGAGCCGTGACTGACCGTCGCCTCCCTCTGGCGCATCCATTCCTTGTAGCATTCCTCCTAGGGCCAGAGTGCCAAGCATAACCTGTCGCTCTCATTAATCCTCCAAATGTTTGTAGATCTTCGGTCACCTCATGGCGAGAGAGGGATGTGAGGCCCGGGAGGATGTCCCTCTGAAAATCCCTCCTCTGCCGCCCTCTTCGAGCCGAGCCTCTACGGGCACGATTCCCTGACGCATTGGTCCCTGTTACTTCCACATTCAAAACTTGAGGAGGTTTCGACACGCACTCCTCAGCATCGCATTCTATCAGCTTCAGTGTCATGGATTCGAAATAGCCCGAGTCGCTGGACAAGCAGTCCTCTTGGACTCCACCAAGTGTGGACCTTGAGGTATTTGAACCCAAATGGTTCGCGACATCATCAACGAAGATCACCCCAGCCAACCAATGCAGGGGATTCTCAGATGAATCTTCCCTTGAACGCACGATGTCGTCCATTACATGTTCTTGGATTACACAAGTTGCTGAGATCTCCACTATTGCCTCTGCTGCTGTCCTCACAAGGCTGGCCACCTCCACCTCTTCCCTGCTGCATCGAGGCACTTCTACAGATCGGTTCTCAGGCTTTACAGAAGACTCTTCAACTATTAGATCATCATCCTCAGTCTCGGGTCCTGCAGTCGCTTCCAAGTCTATGTCAATAACACACTTCATGTTACTATTGACGGGTGGAACATCATCACTGCTTGCAAACAAATTGAGATCTATATGGTCCCGAGGACATGAACCTCCGGATTCTCTCTTCTTCTCAAAGACATCCCCATCTGCAGCTGCTTTATCATGCACGAAATCCATGGGATCATATGGAACATTCATATCAAATCCCGCCTTCGGAACACTCACAGCAAACTCCATGTTCGAAAATGGCTCGGTACCACATGAAGGACCAGCAACAGAAGCAATGACCTCATCCTTAAACACCAAAGGGTTATCAAATATCGGGACACCAAGAATCATTCTACTGCTTGAGCGATCATTTACCTCGCGCCTTGGACCAATACTTGAGGTTGAGGCAACAGAGTTGAGACGATCTAGGCTCTTTTTCAACTCATCCTTGCTAAACTGATCACTCGGAGTCTGGACGAAGGCGGATTCCAGAGCGATCAAAGCTTTTCTCGGGCTCGCAGACTCCTTTGAGGAGACAGCCTTTCCTGTAAGCCACGGAAAAGCAGGGTGACGGTCTTCTAACCTTGACGCTCCGCCCATGGTCTTCATTTGTTGCTGATAAGGAGAAAACCCATTTAAAAGTACAGAGTTCAGGTTCACCTCTTTCCTAGAGTTAGCATCGATGTGAGGCGACGGGATGATGAAGCAGTCACTGGAACCACGGACTCTGTTATCATCATTACCGCGACCCAAAAGTTCCCTGGGCCCAGACGAAGACCCATGGTAAAACCCATTTCTAACGGGCATTTCGCTCCCAAAATCAAGATTAGCTCCAAAGTTGCTGTTATACATGCTGCTACTTGAGAAAGGTTCATTACTCTGCACCTTACTTCGCCTGAAGGTAACAGAGTTCATACATGGGTTTGGTTGAATCGACATGGGCTTCTGGCTGAGGAAGCTACCGGGCTTTTCCCATGATAGGGCGGGACGATCCCATGTATTAACCAAATCAGAGGTGTGAGAGAAAGAGGAAGGAGCTGGGCATTGAGCACGAAGATATGATTCTGAATCATAACAACCGGATTGAAAGTAATTTCTCTCGCTGCCTTGTTTTGTTCTCCATAAATCCTCCTTGGAATTAGATGAGGAAAACCCAGGACGTCGGGCTGAGTCGAACAGGCATTGCACTGGCTTAGATGGTCCTGGCGTGATGTCTAACAACTTTTCTCTGCTTTGGTCTGGAATGATAGAAAAAGAAAAAGAAAAACAGATGAAAATACAAGCCAAGACAGGGAAGATGGGAAAATACTGACACATTTGACGGCTGAGTACTAAAAGGTCACTGTGTTGTTATATTTGTAACATTGTTCATAGATATGAAAAATTGTTACATGATGTATTTGTTACCATACCGACCAAAGAAACAATAGTCTTAGCGGAGAAGAACCAGGCGGTTTACAAACAAGTTCCTACAACTATTTTGCTAACTCCAGATGGTACACTGACAAAAAAATTTCTCAACGAAAACAAGAAATATAGGGATGACAGATGAACACAAGAAGAATGTTATAGAGAGCGTTAGGCGGTCCAAGGCAGCGAATCCACCTTCTAGTGCCTAGGCGGATAGGCTTTGAAAAATTCTAGAAGGTTATCAAGACCCACATCCACAAGGTTTTCTAAGGAGAATAAATGTTAATATTGAAAACCTCTACATCAACCATCTAATATGACGTTTAAAGACAAATTAAAGGAAGAGAAAACCATGAGAAGCATTGCATAGTCATTCATAATTTCATATCCCATTTCCTTCGATAGGATAATTGTTTGGGTGAGCTATCTAGGCGGCTCATAGGTTGTCTTGGGACCTTTCAGCTCCTATTCGCCACTTCCACGGATGCCTAGACCTCTTTCAAGAATACTCCACAGAAGCTTGACAGGGCAAGGAGTCTCCCACTAATGTAGAATGTAGTTTATAAGAAGAAAAGAAGATGGCGTCATCAAGACAAGTACCTGGTTCAAGAATGTAGGAGAACCAGCCTCGGCCATATCCCTTACTCTCAGCTTGCACATTACTCGAAATTCCATTGGAGTCGTCATGCAGTGAAATTTGAGGAATCTCCCTTGGAAGACTCATAACATTACCAGAAGAAAACCCATCTCGAGGCATTGTAGAGCTGGAAATCTCGGGGAGTGGGGCTGAAGTATGTTCTTCGACCACGAAAGGTTCATTGAGGTCTGCCAACGTATTAGATTTCCTAGGGAGAGAACCCGACACCATACCATTTCCATGGCGTTTATTCTTTTCCTTGTTATTAACAAACAAATTCGCCCCACTCTCAGAGGCAGATTTGTGATTCATATCAGGACTGTTTGCTTCACCACACTGCTTAACTTCATCTGTATAAATGTACTCATTCGCAGGAAGCTGTAGATCAAACATTTTTCTTCTGAACTTCGTTGGCCTGGACTCAGAAGCTTCAGAACCTTTTGGGCTCGAGCAGTCCTGAAAGGGAATTAGACTGACTTGTATGCTTTTCCCCTTATTCGCACTTACAGGTGTTTGGGCATCGGCCACGGGCGACACATGCATCTTACTTTCAAAAGAGTTTCCCAAAGCTAAGCTAGAGGTGTTCCACTTCGGCATATCCTCGGATGGTATGTGAGAAGGCAAGGGACTCGATGATGACGATGTCTCCAGCTTATATCCTTCTTTCCTTTTGAATTCATCCATTAAGTTTCTTTGTACCTTGTACAGGCGATGGAGTTCATAAACCTGAAGAATAGAATATAATTTCCATCAATGCAAACTATAGTTTCAACGAAGTTAACAAATGGTACTAGAATTAATGAATCAAAAAAGGCAAAGGCAAATACAACATCCCAGATAATCCCGTCAAAAAAACGTTCTACAAAGAGCAAGATGTATGCAATTATATTTTTATTGTAACACACCGAGAGTGCGCCCTCAGGCTGACCACATAGTTGGAGGAACAGTTGCATACCATCGAGCCAACACATCTCAATACTAGGGCTATAAGCTTTAAACACATCTAGACACTAGGGCTTACGAAGCAACAAATGAAGCAAAGGAGAAAACAGAACAGATGCTATATGCTTTAAAGGGGAAACTTATAAATACTTGATCAAGCCATACAATGCAGGACCCAGTTTAAATGTTTTTCTCATGGTAGAATTTTTCTTTTAATTTTTTTCCCTCAATGAGTCTTCTCTCTCACTCTCAAAAAAAAAAAAGGGCCGTCTCCAGCGATACTACCATAAAGATATTCTCAATTTTTAACATGAGTGTCTAACTAAGAATTATGGTGTTCCATGTAATTAATTCAAGCCATTCATGAACATGAAGTTGATATAAAAAAAAAAAAAAAAAAACCAGAAATGGCACCTGATTCTTAAAAATTGCCTCGTGCTCAAGCATCTTTTGCTTCAATAAATCCTTTTTGTTTCCGGGATATGAATCCGTAAAGCCTCTTGAAAGAAAACCATAGTAATACTGGCCATTTGAGAATCCGTTGTCACCATAATATGCAGGCCAGCTCCCACCATTAGAATCACGGTTAAGATCCCTCATTGAATAATATCCAGGCAAGAAGTTATCAAGCTCTACTTTTGTTCCCATATCTGCCAATGCAATGCATAAGAAATACCAAAATGTCAATCACATAAATTCCACTAAGCAGAGAAGAAAATATCTTACTTCAGAAGCATCATAATGACAGTTGATCACCACTTCGGATAAAATGGGAAAGAAAGAAGACAACAGTATGCTCCACCGAGAATTTCAAAGATTGGCCTCATAAGATGCTATGCATGCAAGTCTTTAAACCAGTATAATGTATCAGGTTAGTTCATACCGGAAAATAGATAACTCTCAAATATGTGCTGATTTCCCAAATACAAATATTAATAGAAATGATCAGCACATGGATCCAACCATAGCAACTAAAGGCTCATTTACAATGACCAGATTATGAGTACATTAGAATTCTTGTTAGTCGCAACTCAAATCACATCCAAAATCCAAGTTGAAATTCCTAGCTCCTATAACCTACATCAAGCTCACAAGCCCAAGGCAGATATGGTCTTTTATGAAGATAATTCATTATCGCAACTTACCCAGTGTCAAAAGGCTGACGTTTAAATTAGGATCTGGGAGAGGAAACACACAATAGTCTTACCTAAATTCATCATTGACTGGAGTTGTTGTCAACGGACATCAACCTCAATTTTGATGCCAAATTTCTAATAAAGGTGACTGAGAGCAACATATGATCCTGTCATAATTGTTAACCAGTTGGCATGTTGCAAATCCAACCTACATTCTACGCATTCCTTAAAAAAAATCCTTAGAGGAAGATAATTCACTATAATGAAAAAAGTAACCAGATTTCCTTTTGAACGGACTTCTTGTTTTTCTAAGTTCATGAAAAGACAGACATATGACTAGGGCAACAATCAGCTTGCAGTCAGAAAATGATAGGTAACTTACACTATGCACGAATCTCCATCTGTTATCCAATGAGGGGAAAAGACACATGAACAAGATTTTTTATATGTACACATGATAGAATCATAGAAACATCCAAAACCTTGCGAACTCATGCACCAAATCACATGTATCATGTACACAAAGGAGAAATTTCTCATCAGATTTCTCTATAGTATTTGGTATCACAGTAATGGTAAAAAAGAACATTATAGGTTCTATACACCATGGTTTTCCGAACTGACCGGATCGAGGGTCGAATCATTCCGACTTTGGCCAAATCGGTTCCAGTTCTATGACTGAATCACCGATTCCCTCTGAACCGATCATGAACCCGAGTGAACCGGGCTGGTTCGACCCTAGTTCAGCCTCGATGAATCAGGTGAATCGCCAGTTCACCTAACTCATCCACTTGTGGAATGACCAAAAAAACTAGGAGGAGCCAGCACTAGATATGATAGATGATCAACCAAATCCTCGGGTGGTGAAAAATGCTTTAGCCGATAAGGATGACATTTCCTCCAATGATGATGAGGGTGATCGTGGTGATGTTAATCTCCCCACAAGAGATGATGATTATATATAGAAGAATATAGAAGATTTGATGGATATGGTGGATCTTCATCAGGAATTGATTATGAAGTGGCTCCACATTCTTCATTTATTTAGATTGTTTTATGCGTTGAATGAATTTGAATTTTTATTTCAATGATTTATGATTTTTATATGATATTTGAATTATTTAATTATCGAATCAGACCGATTCACCCCCGGATCGGTGAACCGTACCAGTTTTTAAAAAATCGATTCCGATACGATTTTTGATTCGGAAAACCTTGCCCTAGACGACAATGCCATTCAAAACAAACTAAAACCAATCCTCTATCTTGACTTCAAGGTAGCCAAAATATCGATAAGGTGGTTACATTATATGAATGAGCACATGGTGCAAACCAATGAGCTCATACAAAATGAATAACCATGCGGCATGACGATTAACAATCCCAAGCTTGCGTTGATAAGCCATCTCCTCCTCTACGATTAAAGGATGTTGGGCCGGCTTATGAAATTCATAACGATAGATAGCTTCCAAATCGAGCCTTAAATCCATCAGTTGAATTTTCAATGGCATTCCAGTTCATCCTACCACCAGCCAGTCGCCGGGGTGTTCCCACCACAGTTAGCATATAAGCAAACTACCAGCTATTCTCCACCAGAAACAACCTCCACAAGAAATGCAGTTCCGAGAAATACTTCCAAGCCATAGAATTAGAAATGTTATTAAGTGCTTCCACTGCGAAAAGAAGAAAGGTGCCTAGTGAAGAATATTGCCATGAAATTTGCGACAAAGATACAAATCACCATATCAAGCACTCTCATTAACTCTAAAACCATAATCACCATTTGAAAGAGGAAACAAAAGCTATTCATAATGCTTCAGTACACGAAATAGAAGGAGAGACGGTAATTAAGTAATGCTCTTCGAACCAATTACATTTAAGGAAACCATTGAAGAAACGATCTGAAATCCTAGTACATTTCCGAATTCTGAATAATTGTACAAACGTAGCAGCATCCAAGGTAGGAGCTTTACTTGGATCTTCAACCAAGAGAACAAACTCGCTCATATGATCAGACCAAAACCCCATGTCTCATTTTCCGATTCAACAACAAAACCGTTACTAGTCCCGCTAATGAATCCAGCAGAAAGAGACTGATGATAACCACAATGAAGAATTGGGTTAACTCACAGGGCAAAGTTATCATCAGAATACAAGAACTGCAACACGAAATCAAGACAAAACATGAAGCAAAAGAAACCAAAATTCTCCAAATCTTCAATCATTCATTTCCAATGAATCAATTCACTCAAAACGGAACTATCAATATCCTACCAACAATTCCATACCATTAACCCTCAATTTTCGATTCCCAGCAACGCGATTGTTACCAATAACATCCAGATTCCACTAACAAAGTCCCCAAGTCCACCTAAAAGAGGCAAATCCCACACATCATATCCGAACAACTTTCCCCAAAACAGCAATTCACTACAATGGCAGCAAAATCACACAACAAATCAAACAATCACTCCCAAATTTACTCTGACGATGATAGACCAAACAAATCAAACCAAACAACAATTACGCTGAAACCTCAAAAGGGTATATACCAAACTCCATTAATCTGAAATTCAGACACCCTTTTATTTTTTTTACCTTTAGACAGCCCTCGTCATCTTCATCTCCCAAATCTAGCTTTTCTTGCCCATGAGGATCCAAAATCAATAATTGAACTGAGCCAGCATCACCACCACAATCCAACACAATAAAGTCTAGAGTCCCATCATTAAGGCAAAAAATTTAACTCGATTACTACTTTTCTTATAAAAATAAAACTCGGAGAAAAACCAAAAATGAAATCTTTGGGGGGGGGGGGGGGAAATTGGAGCAATTACGTGACCAAACTTCAACAAAAATCAAGTGGGCATTTGTCTAAGACGACATTGAAGGAACCCAGATCGTCATTCAATAGATTTGAAGAATGAGAAGGCGAAAATAAAATTTAAAAAGAAAAAGGAAAAATATGAGGGATCTGCTGGGCCAGTGTCCGAAAGCATAGAAAGAGAGGATTTTAGAGAGAGAAAGTATTTTTTTTTTTCCTCGGAGAGAGAGACGGGGGAGGAGACAGTGAGGGGAGAGAGATCCCAGATAAGAAAATCTTCTTTTTTCTTCACAGAAAACACAAACAACATGCGACCTTCTAAGAACAGTGATGAAATTTGTCAACATCAGGTCACTTTTTATTCTCTGCTTTTTCTTCACTTCTCCCACCTCTCCATCACTCAACCAACCAATGAACCAATTGTTAATTGTTTTATTACATCGATTGCCTCATCACTAAAGATTAGTGATAAATCACATCACCTTCGTGACTTATACTCCCGTTTCAAAAATATTATAATATTTATTAAATTATATTATTCTAATTAAATTATAATTTTATTTTAGTTTAGATTTTTTTATAAAAATATTAAAATATTTTTATCATTTATTTTATATCAAATCAACCTACTCCATTATTTTTTCTTTTTTTTCCTTTCCTCTTACTCACTAAAGTTTAAAAATAATTTAATTTTTATAATAATAATCAACACATATATAAATTATCGCATTAATTCAAATGATTGTAATTCTGTTGGGACAGAGGTAATAGTTTCTCCATCCAACATAAATTACAACAATCCATATTTTGAAGTTTTCATAAAAAAATCAAATATCATTTTTTTATAAAATTATCGTGAAACAGTATGGATATATTAGGTTATTAACTCTAACCTTGATATGAAAAATTAATTTCATAACAATGTTAAAACCAAGAAAATAAAATCTCGAAATACATATTATTGTAATTTTTTATGGACTCTCATAAAACTTAAATGTTTCTTTTAGATTTTTGGAGTATTCAATGTTTGAATATAAGTATATACTCTTTAACAAGATTTTAAACAAATTGCCATGTGCTTACTTAAGAATATGATTACTCTATTTTATAACAACATCAGTTTTTCTTGTAATCAAAAATAAAAAATAAAAAAAATTCTTGACTGGAGTCAATGAGATTAGTGTAGAATGCATTTAAGTGTTTGTGTTTCGCTTATCATTTTCTATCTTTACCTTACCTCTTATTTCCGTGTATTATATGTTATGATATTCAAGCTTATACCCAAAAGGGGTGGCCAAGTTGAAGTTTGTGAGCAATTTCTTGGATGAATGGAAAATGGTATGACATTCTTGTTATAGTAAAATGTATCTAGTATAGTATCACAAAAACCTTAATCAACTTTTTCTGAAGATCAACTGCAAACAAAAGAAAGTCTTCAAGTAAAATTATTCTAGTGCATGAAAAATATTTATTTATCAAATCCAGCATGTAAGCTTTTAATATTCCATTAAATATACTATATTCTAAAAAATGGTTAATACTCCACAGTGGAGAGTATAAATTTATTTTTTTCTATTTTGACACGAAGGATGTTACGGATCATAAGGCGTAAATAAATCAGATCGAAAGTTCTCTGTGTTGGATGTTCTATAAGTTTTGTATACAAATTCAAACTCAAAATCTATGAAAATGAGGTGTAGAAGAGATGGCAAATACTTCATAAGGTGTAAAGGGGAGTAATACTTATTTGGTTATGTGTTTGCCGTGATGAATTAATCAATAGACCAACCACACTTGAAATTTTTTTATCGGATTGTTGCAAAAAAATAACAAAGAAATTCATTGTATCAAAACAGAAATAAAATAAAATAAAATAAAAACAAAGAGGGAGAGAGAATTCAATTTGATCGTTTTTTCCATTAGAATTCATAAGCTTTACGATGAATTAAAATTTGCATCATAAAATCTTATCAATAATAATAGTTAATTAAATCAAGTTTATATTTTCTACTAGTTCAGACAGTTTGACGTTATTTCACTAGTTAACTAAAAACTCTCTACACATAATTCCAAATAATTATTTGTAAGCTGTTATGGAAACTAGAATTTTATACCTTTCGAGTGATATAAGGTTTGTCTTATAAAACCTACTATATAATTTTATATTAAGACAAAAAGTCATCCTTATAATAAGTTTTTTACAGGTTGATATATCTGCATGTTTTGATTTATGTGTTAAGATTCACAACTCCGAATCATGATTTATTAACTTTATTAAAAATTAAATATATGACAATTCAACATATATTAATGTCAGTATTTATCAAAGAGTGTAATTTTTCACGAAATTTCTAATCAGCATGATCACTTTCTCTTAATAATGATGAATGATCCTTGTCGTGCTCACCTTATCACCTACCTTCTCCTCTTTTCCTCAAATTTTTCATTCTTCTTTTCTCTTGCTTAAGTCTAATATTGCATGATAAGGAGTGTTTTGTTTTGTGTTGGTAAGAAATTGTTCAAGAATAAAAAAGCATGTATTTATAGGAGAGTAATTCAATTAAAATAGCTTAAGTAAATAATTAATGGATAATTAATTTAATTTAGGTAGAGTGGAAATTGGCATAAAGGATAATAAGAGTCAAAATTAAGTTTAAGTTATTTTCGTATAAATATGGTACTTTCGTATTTCACAAAACGAAAACGGGTGACATTGTCGTATGCTCGACATTCGTTGCCCTTGTTTTTTTCCCAGAGTACTCCTATGGTCGATCTGTCACCCAACCTACTTAAACAACCTAAAGACTTATCCTTGTCCCGTTTGGAGAAAGATCGTATTTTCTCTTATTTGCGTATTAGGTTTGTATTTCATTAATATTTTATATTTTTTTTCTATTATATCACCAAATAAGCATTTTAACTCCGCAAAATAAATTATACCGTACAATAATTCTCTATTCACATTAATTATAGTGAAATTATATTTTACGAAAATTTTCGGATCCTTACCATATTTTTGTCATTATTTTAACAAACGAATTTTATAAACCAATTGTATAAATTACGATTTCAATAATATACTATTTTTATTATTATTTAAAAATATAAATCATTCCAAAAGTTTCGAATCTTTATACCTTAATTCTAGGTCAGGCTCGAAAAACTGAAGCGGAGGAAATTCACCGCACTCTGGGACTTTATCAGCAGTCATCGAGACAGAAAATCAATAGAAAAATCGGTTATTTGTTTTTTCCCTAACACATCTAGTCATATTCGAGCTGCTTTTCGGAACATCATGGGGATGCGTGAGGCACGGGACATTGGGGTGGGTTTATCTGGGCATGCCTTCTGTGTACGGTAGATCCAAGCAGACCATATTTACAGTGGTGAAAAGACCGTATGACTAAGGCATTATGGACATGGGAGGGAAAGCTTCTGTCTATGACGGGCAAAGAGACACTGATCAAAGTAGCATTACAAGCTATACCGGTGCATTCTGTCATGTTTTCGACTTCCAGAATGTGCTGTAAATGACCTGTAGCGAGTCTGTAACCGCTTTCTTTAGGGGTTGATAGACAACAGGAACAGGATCCATTGGATGAGTTAGGAGAGACTGTGCCGGCGAAAGTATGAAGATGGTCTAGGACTGTGAGAATTTAGGAGTTTCAATGACGCTCTATTGACAAAGCAGTTATGACATCTTCTCCATAATCCTGGATTGCTTGCATCCAGACTACTAAAAGCTAAGTATTTTTCTTGACATACCCTGTTTGAAGCTCGTCTTGGAGGTAATCCTTCGTACCTATGAATAACCTTATTTTTCGTTCGGTCACTCCTTGAACTTGGTCTATGCAGGCGCTTGGGCACAGGAAAAAAATATAACTATGTTTCGCAATACATGGGTTCCATCACTACGAAGCTGGAAAGTACCTTTCTATCCAGGGGACCAGATGCTTCCTCAAAAGTTGATATTCTGATTGATCCCGTATCAGGAAGTCGGAATCGAGACTTAATCTTTAACATGTTTCCTGCAAATCTCGCTAAAGCCATTCTCGCAGTGCCTCTTGGTTTGGCGAGAAGGGATGATTGGTGGGCATGGTACCACGAGAAAAAATGACATATTTTCTGTGAAGAGCGATTGTAAAGCAGCTTACTGGTATCGTTTCATGACATAAGCGGAGGAAGAAGCAGAGAGCTTTAACTTACGCCAAATTTGGCACCTCGAAGTACCCCCTCGTACTAAGTGCATCGATTGTCTTCCTACCCGATCTAACTTAAAGGAGGAGGGGATTGGATATCGAGGATACTTGCCCGGTATTTGAGAACTCGTCGAAAACTATTGCCTACATATTAGGTTTCTGTAGCTTTGCGAGGGAGGTATTTATGAGTTCGTCAATATTGAGTCTTCCTCTAGTTGCAGATGACTTCAAAAATTGTTTATTTCAGGTGATGGGGATATTGAGTAAACTGGAATTCGCTAATTTGACTACTTCTCTTTACAATATTTCGATGCATCGCGACAAGAATGTCTATGGAACAGGGGCGAAACCGGTTGCACTTATTCATCGATTATCTAAGTCAGCTATAACAGAGTAGAAAGCAGCTCAAAGGACAATGACCAAAATTATGCCTGCAAAACCTGATCGAAGGAATACTTAATAGATGCAACCCCCAGAGGACATGATGAAGATAAATGTCGATGTATCGACTAAATCCCGAGAATCATAAGCTTTGACTTCACGGATGGCCGTCTTTTGCACCGGATGGCGATGAAGATAAAAAAAGATCCATTTTTGATCGATTACACATGACAATGATTTATTGAGACATAGAAGATTGCAACACAAATGACCTGTTACTTATTTTGATTGCAATCATTTTGGCGTCATTAAGTATTGGCATAGGAAGGTCGTGATAAGAGATGAGCATGGTGAGCTTTTACTTGCAACGAGACAGAACTTGCAACTAAAGGTCGATCCAAACGTTGGGGAAGCATTAACTTTTCGACTGGGATTGCAAGTGGCTAAAATTGTTGGTATGGAAAGGGTGATCATTGAGACGGATTGTAGACTGGCATTGCAGAAGTTACAAGTCGAAGAAGAAAACTTGTCGTTGTTAGGAAGTGTAATTGCTGATTGTGTAATACTTAAAAGGTCGTTTTGTAAGGTTAAAAACTCTTGGGTGTACATGGAAGCCAATATTGTGTCTGATTGTCATAGGTCACAAGGTTTGTGTATTATGCTTCCCCAGTGTGTACTAAACGCTTGTTTATTTGACAGAGAACAATGAACTAGCCCCGATGGACCTTTGTCGGGAAAAAAGAATATTAGATAACACCTAATGATAAAGTATACCCATGTGGGTAACAAACTATTCCGTCTATCTTATTGTTAGTGTAATTCTTATTTTGTTAGATTGTTTCAAAATAATTATAATGTTTTTTTTAAAAAATTAATATAAAAATATCAAATCGTTACGCTACATTTTAATAACTTCTCTATTTAACTGATATAATAAATTCAACTATCATTAAATATATATTTTTTTAATCAAAATTTATACACAAATTTAATATTAACATAAAATCTTATATCAAATTAATAAATAAAAAAAAGCAACAAAATGAAAAGAAATCGCTCCATTTCCCAAAACCCTAGTCGCTCTGTTTCCGAAACCCCTACCCCCCAAACCTCGGCTCCCCACTCTAAACCCTCCACCCTTCCGACTCTCCCCGCTCTCCGATGGCGTTCACCGCAATCCTCCGTAGATCCGCAACAAGGACCAGTGCAATCGGATCTCTTGCCGCTCGCCTCCTCATCGGCGGATCGAAACAAGGACCAGTACAATCCCGCTCAACCGCCGCACCAGCAGCCGCAGCCGATTCCTCCTCACGGTGGTTCTACAGCTTTGGTCAGAGATGTGGCCGCGGGTTCGCCACTGGGCGCACTACTAGCGCTGATGAGGCTCTGCTTGAGATCATCGTGTCTGAGATTGAGGCCGCCAAGGAAACCGAGGAGACTGCCCAGGTTTCGCCCTTCCTATTCTTTCGTGTGGTTGGATTTGGTGTCTTTGCTTGTCCTGATTCTAAATTTTTTTTATGGACTTATAAAGATTGCTTATTTCATTGTACAGGGTTGATTCTATGGGGTAATTGAGTCTTGTGAATTATGGTGTGATTGATTGAGAATGAGTAACTCACTATGCTAGTTTATGAATCGGGTCTAGAAGGAGTAGTAAAATGGTACAAGTATTTAAACTCGAATCATTTTAGATGTAACATTCTTTTTTGAAAGTTGTATATCATCTAAAAATTTCAGGGGCGTGGTGAAATATATATGTATATGCCTTTTTTCCAGCTGAGAAGCAATCTTCTTTTGTTTTGTTATTTTTTACATTTTTTTCCGTTTTTTACCATGTCAAGCTTGAGGAACTTCCGCCAGAGTTCCCTTTCAAAATTGAGGATAACCCTAGAGAGGAAACGATAACATTGACGAGGGAATACAATGGTGAAACTATAAGAGTAGAAGTGAGCATGCCTGATCTAGTCACTGGTGAGCACGAGGACGGTGATGCAGACGATGAAGAACCTGCCCAGAACAGCATCCCGCTTATTGTTAGCGTCGTAAAAAAGGATGGGCCATCCCTAGAGTTTTCTTGCACTGCTTTCTCCGACGATATCGACATAGATAGCTTGTCACTCAAGTATCCTGATGCTCCTGCAGATGTAATTGCCTATGAAGGCCCTGACTTCTCGTAAGCTGTTAAGCCTTTTTCTTTTCCTCAATGCCATGGTTGTACATAATCTTTAAATTGGATTTGTTTCTTCATATCTTTTGTTACAAAGGGATCTGGATGAGAATCTTCAGAAGGGCTTCCTTAAGTACCTAGAAGCCCGTGGAATCAAGCCGAGTGTTACCAATTTCTTGTATGAGTACATGATCCGGAAAGACAGCAGGGAGTACTTGCAGTGGCTCCAAGACGTGAAGAAGTTTGTCAGTGCATGAAGTTCTAGCAGGACGATGGATTGAACTGAATTTTGTTTGGAAACTTTCTCCGTGATGATAAGCGAGACCGGGGTTTGCTCATCTATTGTAGAGAGTGACTATTTCTTTGGTTGTTTTGGACCGAGTAGTTTGGTTGTTCTGCACTTGCATGGTGGAAGTTTTGAATTTCAACTGTGTAGGTCTGATTCATCTCATGCTTAGACATTAGATGTTTTAAGTCGTATTTCCTGCTTTGCATTGCGAATGAAGAGTCAGACATTTAGCCCTTGCTGTTGCGCTGGCAATGCAATGCTTGCTACTTGTTTAGATAACATAATACTCCATTTTTCCACGTTATCGTTGTCATGCGTGTTATTCTCATCGATAAATTATCATGTTAACATAATCAGTAGTACCCAGGAGCATTACCCAGCCATAATCAAAGTGTATGAAGATTGAAATTCGCTTTAGGGTTTTATCCTCTTTAGGGTTTTGATTCTTTAATCCCCTGCTTGCCCTTCGCCTATGCTGTAGTGTTTGGAACTTCCCACACGAAAAAAAATCTTCTTACACGGTTTTTCAGCGATATGTAATCACCAAAACTACTTTATTATTCGGAACCCAAAGCCTTCAAATGGACAATGAAGTTCCACATGCTAACACCAATTTTATGAGGTTGTTTCCCCCCAAAATCCTAGGCGCTTGATTAATTCAAATCTAACGGCCAGGAGGAAAAGACAACACAAATGCTGTCCCAAGGAGAACTGCAGACGGTCCTTCTCCTAGAAACTATGGTCATGACCTGTGTGTGGATGCTGACTTTGGAGCATCTCATGACCATGTGAGATCCATTAATGAAAAAAGTGTGCAATTACTTAATGCATTATTTTTAGATCTTCTAGACAGTCTTGTACTCATCTTACAAACTGGGTATTAAAGTAATCGTTTCTTTTTGGAACTTAGAGGAAGAAAGCATCAGCACCTCCCTGGCCATGCCCATTTTACCATGTATAATGTATTTCATATCATCATACTTGATGCCACTTCTCAAACCAAGCGAAACATCAAGCTAGAAAGCTACTACTTTTTTTATGTGTAATATATTGGAGCATCAAAGGGCGTCAGTTCTTTCCTTAATGGCGCGGATTCACGATTCTTGGTGATGCACGTGCTCTTGGGAGTGGTTCTGTTCTCGAGATTGTTATGGTACATCACTCAAGATTGCGTGGTGCTCACCTCGATAGAAAGAGTTGCCGGTTCCTTAGTCCAGGAACTTTGTCGATTCTGTAGAAGATGAAGAAAGGAGGGGGACGAGGGAAAATTTATTTTCTCCTTGCATTAACGGTGGTTCTCCAGATGGTTTTTATCTTAGTCGTGAGAAACTCTCCCTCAACAAATCATGGTAATATAGTTCTTCCTTCCTTATCTTCTCGAATCTGGGTCTGTAACCTGTATCAAGTCAGTGTATCAGCGAAAGTCATGTTATTTGTCACTGATCAGAATCTAGGTAATAGATGATGGTGAGATCCTCATGAATATATGGAGTTTGATAGCTCTTTTGATCCTGTGCGAGTATCGATTTTGATGTAAACAGGAGTTCTTTTTTTTTTCTTTTTTTTAAAGTGTCTGAACAGGGTAGCTAAGCAAGATGCAAGCATTTGACAAAAAACTTGGTTCTACTGTTCGTGTACTCTCAAGTTATCACACTTTTTGAGAAACTCTATAATTGACTAACTTTTTTTCCCCTGTTTTTCACAAAAATTTCAATGTACTAAAAGTATTTTTGTTTCTTTACTTTGATTGATCTTGCATCTTGCTCGGACATTTATGCAAAGTAACCTTAATGCAACCTGTCGCAAGAGTTGCAAGGGTGGATTTCCCACAGTGCTTACGCTATTAGCACTACAAAAGGGGACCTTTCTTTAATTCAAGCCACCTTTTTAACGTGATCGGTAACTGAAGCTTTGACAGAATCTACTGGCTTTATTTATGTTTTGTATTGTTCCATTTCAGAACCAGGCAGGCATGAAACAGAAAGGTCTTCAAGTCGAAGATCAATGGTGTCATGGCGGACCATCGTCTCAATGCAAAGAACGCCTATTGTATGTGACAGGTCGAACGATATCTACGATTGGTGTTTCCTCAACCGTCCGACTATCTTAGTTCCAAGGAGGTCGACGTTTTTCACTATGAACATGCACATTCCTACCAAAATGCCACCTTTAACTGAGAAAGTCCGTCCGTATCCTCGTAAATGGGAAAATATCATGACATCGATCAAGGAAATCAGTCTCTCTACGACTCCCATTCACGCATCCTGCGATGTCTACCATAACTCTCCGGCCTTGGTCTTCAGCACGGGCGGGTACACAGGAAACTTATTCCATGATTTCAATGATGGGATCATACCTCTCTACGTCACAATCAGCAGCCTCTTCCATAAGGATCAAGACGTTGTCCTCGTCATCTCCGATTTCAAAGACTGGTGGTACAGCAAGTATGAGACCATCCTCCCTCAATTCAGCAAGCACCCTATTGTCAACCTTGACAACCAAACAATGACTCATTGCTTCCCTCGTGCTTCGGTTGGACTCTTCTCCCATGGCCCAATGACCATCGATCCGTCAATGCTCCCAACCTCGAAGACATTCCTTGACTTCCGTTCCCTCCTAGGCACTGCTTACGACAAATGCAACGCCGCTCCTATACCACCACTAGTCACTGGAAAGCCACGCCTTGTGTTCGTGACCCGGGCAGGGACAGTGGGCCGTGTGATAAGAAACCAAGACAGTGTCTTAAGGACCGCGAAGGAGGAAGGGTTTGACGTGGTTGTTTTCAGTCCCAACAAGTTCACGTACCTCTGTGATGTCTTCAAGTTGATTAATACAAGTCATGCAGTGTTTGGGGTCCATGGTGCGGCTCTAACACATTCGCTCTTTCTGAGGCCAGGGGCGGTGTTGATGCAGGTGGTTCCTCTAGGGAACGAGTGGTTGGCGGAGAAGTATTTCCACAACATGGCCATTAACGGGATGAAGTTGGAGTACATGGAGTACATGGTGAGGGCAGAGGAGAGCAGCTTGGCTGAAAAATACGGCAATGATCATGTTATTGTTAGGAGAGCTAGGGAAATTGCAAGCAGAAATTGGACTGCTTTGGACACTGTTTATCTCAAAGGGCAAGATGTTAGACTTAATGTGGAGAGGTTCAGGGACTTCTTGAGAGTCGGGTACGTGAAAGCGAAACGATTTATGGATGATAATGGCTGATTTGACAAGTTTGATTCCGGATTTGGCACTCAGTGTGATGATAATCAAAATTCTAGCTAATCATATTCGCAGTTGTATGAGCTATTTACTTATTCATGTAGTGTCAGATCATTGAAAAAGGAGAGTCACAGGCCAATCAAGGCCAGGTGTACAATAGCAAAAACCTGCCTCCGATACGTGGTATCTGTCAATACAAGAACCTAAGTTCTATACATAAATATCATGAAAATTTCTCAGCAAGTAGAGCATGCATACAGGAATGACAAAAAAAAATCAAGCTGGCTTGCTTCTTCAATCTTAACCATTCATTGCAGGAACAGCTGACTTCTGAGCTTCCTCCTGGCTTGGACTAAAACAATAACCATCTTGTGAAGGTGCTTTATCATAGTAGTGGGTTTTTTCTTTCCGAAACACTGCTGTACTCCTGAAAGTCGAAATGCAGTTTCAATAATATTGTGAACGGTCATTAGTTCCAGTAATATAAACAGGAAGCAAAATATTGCTCACAAATCTCATTTGTGAATCATAGGCCTATTTCACATTTGGCAAATCCCTACTGAATTCCCGAGGAACTAGTGGTTGAGTAGACATAAAACTGTTACACATCAATTATAACCTTTTCAAAATTAATTAAGTTTTGATGTTAAAATGTATGTATTATTCATACTTTCGATTATATCATTCTCACCGTCATTATTTTTTCTCTCATTACACTCGCATATCTAACTCTTTCTTTTTTATTTTTTTTTCTCACTCTACCCACCCACAAATCACCAAATTACTTCTATCAAGGACATAAGAGTAAACTTGAGCAAAAATCAATTGATTTCTTAATCCTTGTGCTAAGTCAAAATTTCATAATTTATTTAGGATTAACTAACTCGACATCGAAACTGATCGTTCATACTTCCTCCATCCCAAAAAAATTATAATAGTTTCTATATTTTAATGTCGCAAATAAATTATAGCCTTGTCTCATTTGAAAACTTTATTTTTATATAAATATCAAAATACTCTTATTTTTAATTTTATATCACATGAACTCATCTCATTATTATTTTTTTCTCATTTCTCTCATTCATACAAATTAAAGAGTAAAATAGTATTTATAATAAAAATTAACACATACATAAATTATTTTGTTAAATCAATCGATTATGATTTTGTTAAGACAAAAATAATATTTATTTAATCAGTAATTTATTTGTGACCAAAGCAGTTGCATTTCATAACAATTTACTTTAAAATGAAATTTGAAATTCAAAAAATTAGAGCCAAAATGTTCAAATTAGTGTAGAAAAATCCACACTGTTGGGGCAAAAATGGGAAATCAGTCAGTAAAGCAACCGTTAGTGGCACCAGCTGGATGTTCGCTTGTATCCATTTGCAACAACTAATTCCATAATTTGTCCCCCACCACCGCACCACCAACTTTCAACTTCGAGTGGTCACCTTTGCCTCATTCACTCATCTCACTCTCACTCACACACACACCCAACCCTCTCTTTTGCTTCTCCCTCACGCAGATACGAAGGGGGAGAGAGAGGTGAAAGGAGCAAATAATGGAGAAGGCATTGTCGAAAGTGGGGAGCTTTTGGATAACACAGAAAGCCAAGGAGGAGCTCAAAGACATCTCCGACGACCTCACTGTAACTCGAATCTCCTCTCTTAATCTCTCTCGATTCCGTTCGATTTTCGGGAGGATTTCGTGGTGGGTTTGCACAATGCCCATACATTGAATGTTTGTATATGATTTGGAAGATAGGTTTTGTGATTTGGGGTTGGAGAGGATGCCAGTGAATGGGATTTGGTTTGCATGTTTGTGTCCTTGCTACTTGCTTTTACTGAATTTTTCTCCTAGGGTTGGAGAAATTGTTGGATTAAGCTCTGATTCCTTGGTTCTTATGGCGAATTTTAGGGAATTTTTTAGGTATTATTTTTTATGCTGAGCTGAAAAGAGAGTATTGATGCAAAAGGGCGTGACAGTTCCAGACTTCCACAGCTAATAGCAATTCTTCGAAGCATGCGTGAAGTGATATATACTTGTGGCATAAATTAATGGACTTCCCCTTTTGATCGCACTTGAGATTTTGTTTGGGTTTTGTGAAAACCGAGGGCCTTGAATCATCTGAAAAGTATGCATCATCCTGTGAATCGGGGTTTCTATTATTCACCTCAATCAAAATAGTCACCACATGATTTATCAAATGTAACTTACAGCCATTATCTTCATGCTCTGAGCTAAATGAAGCGACATGAGCATATATCATAAGCAGTCTATAAGGTCTTGTTGGTGAGTCACAGCAAGGCAAGCCATATGGTCACTGGCCATCATGGTGTGGCCCAAGATCGTTACTGAGCACTTTAATTACCTACATGGGTCACCGTTGAGAACATAGTGCTATTTAGATTTTACCCTTAACGGCATCTCATATTATTGTTGTCGAAAATAAATGTAATTCTACAGAAGACCTCCAATGCTAATGCTACATGGTTTCTTAGTGAAGGAAAGAATGGTTCCTGGTTTGATGAATTGCAGTTGTCAATTTAGTTTCTTTTGTCTCTTTAATTTCTCCTACATTGATTGCCTAAGGGTTTCATATTTGGTCTGCAATCTGTATCCTGCACCTAATTTGTTTGTCTGATAATGACTTCGTATCTTTCAACCCATGATACTTCTCATTTTTGCGCTGTGTGGTCTTTGTGATACCTTTTAACATGATGTTTTATGTCACTGCAGACCTTCTCAAATACGGTTGAAGAAAAGGCAAAATGGATTTTCAACAAGTTAAAGGGTAAGTGCAGGTTTCTGGGGCATATGAAGATACTAAAAATAGCTACGGCCCACTGATAGCAATGGTTAATGCAAATTTTGACAGTTTCGTTCTACAGCACATTTTTCATCTACTACTTAGTGTTACTGTATTACTTATGAACTGAATGAATGATATTTATATTGTCGTCATTAATCTTTTGCCTCACTAACCCAGGTAATAATCAATGGCCTTGTCGATCCTTATAGAAACATGGGAGAGGAGTGGCACATGAAGTATATATATTAGATACAATAGTTCCCAAATTTTAATGTGGATTTTTTTTCAATTTGCCGCCTCTTGTGTGGTGCTAGTTTTGGGTTTGGTTGTGGACATTTTGAATGGGCGGCGTGGAACTCATGTAGCGGTTAGTATAGCAAATGGGAATCAGTGATAGAACAACTTCACAATAGGAGGGCTTATGCATGAACTATCCAAATTCATTGTGAGTTCTCGACCTCAAAATCCATGTTCCAATTCCATAGCATACCGATGTGCACTCGATTCTATGTTACTATATTATTTCATTTACCTTGCACTTAATTAGGAGACCACTATACAATCTTGATTAGTCTTATTAGTTGGGGTAAGAAGACACTGTTAAAGGTAATCACTGGTCACACAGACCACACCGTCCACTATTCATCGTTTTCTCTCTGTTGTTTAACATATGTTCTTTGTGTTTTCTTAAGCAAATAAGCAACCTTTGTTGTCTATATAAACAAGACTCATTCGGTTATTATAACGCAACAAAAACAACAAGCTAAGCTTAGTAAAGCTTAAGTAGCTAAAGTGCAAGGCACTTCTTGTTGTAAAGTTTATGGTATGTATCCAAATAAAAATGTGTATAATTAGTGAGTGTTAAACACATTTAGAGTATGATTGTTTTATAAAATGTACAAGTTTATAATATTCTATTCTTATTAGAAATTACATTTCTCGATATATTTTGGTTCCAACGATCCGATTTTCCAACGGACACATAGACTATTTTCTCCATTAGGCAGTATATGTGTGGCATTAAACTTGTGTCATGGTATGTGCATTATTTTGAAGTCCTCCCTTAGTTCCTCATTCCTTATGTTCTTCAGCGTCCTTCGCTCCTCTAACCTTTTTTTGTGGATCTTTGCCATAGCATGTGTGATAGTCGAGCATTAGACTCCTAGCCTAAGTAATCTAATTGTGGAGTTGTATTGGCTTTGTGAAATCCTGCAAGTAGTTTGTATCTAGTATTTACTCAATGTGTTTACAGGAAAGCCGCAGAAAAGCTTGCCAGATCTCTTGAGGGAGTATAATATACCACCTGGTCTCTTCCCCAAGAACATAACCTGCTATGAGTTCGATGAGTCAAAAGCGAAACTAGTTGTCTACTTGCCTCAGGCTTGCGTGGTCACCTTCAAAGACGACTCTGTCATGCGTTATGCCACTCGAGTTAAAGGAACTCTTATTAGAGGAAAACTAACGAGCATTGAGGGGATGAAGACAAAGGTCCTGGTGTGGGTTAAGGTCACCAGTGTGGCTGTCGAAGGATACAAGTCTGACAAGGTATGGTTCACAGCCGGAGTGAAAAAGTCGAGACCTAGAGATGCCTATGATTTTCCGAAGGATGCTGTCAGAGTAGAAGAATTCTGAAATCTGGATAGCTTTCCTCATTGTTGCTCCACTATTTCACTGGGTTGATTACCCCATTGTACTGCAGATATAGCCAGGGACGAGTAAAAGTTGATACATCTCTGTGTAAGTGTAAGACGAAACATGCTAATTGGCTTAAAATAACAGTCTTTTAAAAAAAATATGAAAAAAAATTCGAGACCTTTTTTTAAGTTTATTGAAATACTTTGCATTCCAACATGAGTTTCATATCTTATGCCCTGTAATAAAAAGAAAATAACGGGATCTGCTAAGTGAATCACGTTGCTGCATATGGTGACATACTGTCTCAATTTTACAGGAACGTACACAATCCTCGCGTATAAAAAGACAGACAGACACCTCTGCAGCATTGATGTGATAGACATTTGTGATTATGTGAGCATCTATATATTTATCATCTGAATTGAACTCTCTGTTTCATCTTGTATCCATCCTCACAACAATGCTACTTGAAATCGCTCTTGATCCTATGATTTGGTGACGGGTCGTCACGGATGCCCCATCCTCGAGCTCTTGAAAAAATAATGATGCATGATCATTGTGAGGTTAGAAGCGTTGGTATTTGACCACGATTTACAAAATCGATTTCGCTTAATCGGATACAACAAAGGACCTTTTCCGGTAGCTCCTCTGGCTTTTGTGCCTGCAGGTGCAGATTTAGGGAAAATAGAGAAACAGATCAATAGGCAGAACCCACTCTAATAAAAGCTTAAACTTTGGGCAGAATAATGATCTTGAATTTTTCAAGAAGTATTGTATCCTAATAGACAGTATAGTACCTGGAGAGTCAAACCAAGATCAAGAATGGCACATTTCAAGCGATCTTGCAGTGCTTCGAGTCCCTTCCTTGAAACATAGCTAAAGCGATGCACATCTATGTCTATTTCAAAATAATTTGGCCCCTGCAAAAGATAGCACGACAGGTGAAAAAGGAATCATTGAAATGTAGAAACGGATGAATTAACCACGATATATTGGACACTTTGAACTTTGAAAAGAATTTAGTGTTTGATGACACAGAAGGCTCTCAAAGGTGGATCCAAAAGCAGCTGCGTAAACTGATGCCAGAATAGCATTAGATGAGCCCCTTGGGATCCTCCAAGTTACATGCGAACACTATAGCATAATCACATGAACGATATGAGCTGCTAAGATGTTACAGAAGATTAAATGATAAAAATAAAAGTCTGATTGGAAATGGTCTGTGCATGGTACCCCGCAAGAAGTGAACAAAGTGCATCGAGTAAGTCTTTTAAGAGAGGAAGGAACTTTCTGGTCTTCAGCGAATCGATAGTTGAAGTGAAAAAAAAAAAACTAACTGCTCGTATGATTAAGTGTAAAACATACATTCATAGTGTTTTTTAACATCAGTTTGAACTTTTGGTAGAGTTGGTTTCTCGATATGGTATCAGAGCCAGGTTCATTAGACTAACCGTCACACGTGCTTCATGTCACCCGATTATCAATTCACGCTTCAACCCCAAAAGATGTGTTAGAGATACTAAATCCACGGCAATATAAATAGATCATGGTTTCTTCTTTTATTGTCAATTGATTTTAAGAATGAACATCATATTTATACATTAAAAAAAACAGCAATGTTCTCGCTCTAGGAAGTGGAGTAACTAGAAATAAGGATGTCCGTACCTTGAAAAAATCATGCTGAGGCCGTGACAGAACCGGCTTATCTTTATATGCATTTATAAGCTTCTTTTCTGTAGAGCTCAATTGAAGATCCTCGGTATTGACCACTCCGGATAAAATTTTTAGTCTTTCTCGGAAAGGAACGAGAGATTCCTTAGCAAAACCCTTGAGTGATTCCATTTCATTTTCAACCATTCTCTGCATAAAGAGCCAAAAACATCAGTGATTGTGCAGGAAGCATTGATATGAAGTCACATCCGTGTGAAAAAACCGCTTTGAATATTAAAGTTGTAACTTGTCATCTAATGAAAACTTCGGGTTAAAGGAGGATGACGCTGCTTGAGAGATCGCAGATGAATACTTATTGGTGTATAATTTGAGTTGACAAAGAAGTACCTTTACACTGTCCTGGAACTGGGCAGGGATCTTATCGAAATCTTCAGATACTTTGAAATATAATACAAGGCTCAAACCTTCACCATCAGTGTCATATTGAAACATTGAAGCAGCATAAGTAGGCATCTGCGACGAAAGAATCACAAATTAATTTACACTACTTCCAAGACTTGGAAATCTAGAACAACCAATCATCACCGTTATTATCATGGTCTTCAATCCTACGAGATAAGATCAACCACATAAATTCTTCTCTTTCTTTTACCAATATGTGCATCACCGAATCATAACAAGGCGATTAGGCAACATATAACATGGTCTGCAATCCTAGCAACATAAAATACGACTAATTAAGCAGTTAGTTAAAGCTAAATTAAATAAACCAGCTGAGTTTATTAAAATATTGGATTCCTTCTTAATTTTAAATCCAAACACATGATTTGATTTGATTTTTTAATTTTTTTTTCTTTTTTGCTGCTCTGCTGCAAGTATGAGCTGGTAATTCACATACGATTTCATGGATTAGATCTTGGAAAGAAAAGAGTGAACCTGTATGTTGACTATCAAAAGTGATGGCACTTTCTCATGAGCTTGAATACTGGGGAGTTCCACATATTGAGCAATGTGCTGGATCTTCCTTGGGCAAACAAACAGATCGGCACCTATAGGAGTATATGGACAGTAACCTGGTGCAGACTGCTTGTGTTTGTCTCTGTAATATTCATAGTAAATGTATGTTGTTTGTAATGAGTATGGACAAAATATAATTCAAAGAAGTAGTTGTTAGGGTCATTATAAATCATATCTTATAGAAAAGCAAAATAAACTATTGGCAGCATACCTGAAGTACGTCTCACCACGGACATTGAACACAGAAGGTGAAATTGGAGACCAGCAACTCGGCGTTGTCTTCTCCCCCGTTGCGCATGGAATCGAAATTCCTGCTTGTGGATGAGAAAGGTACTTTTCAGTCGCTCCAGCCCATAAGCTCGTCCTCCCAAGTACCTTACTAGTTTCTAGGATATCTGAAACATCATGCAGAAAAAAAGATTAGCGTGCTCGGAATCATGTGGCTGATCCAATTATCTCATGGAAGACATTGAGCAAGATAGAAAAGAACGACACTCTTGTACACACACAGACAAATTAGTAAGCAAGATATCACATACACTCACTATAAAGACGATCCTCTTCAAATGTTTTTATACCAAGGATAAGTGGATAACCATTAAGAATATAACTAAACAAAGAAGAAAATATAAAAAGTAAGAAAACTGTTGACCTACCTCCAAGTACACTAGCAAAGTCGCTGTCTGATTCAGAGTCCATTATACTAACCGAGTCGAACCATGCTTCTTCCTGGAAGACTCCTGCATTTAATAAACATAATTCAACGATCAGATATTGTAACTTGCTTATTCAAAATTTTCCGTCAGATCAATGAGAGGGTAATGAATTTGTGATAGCAAATTTAGCAGTGAATCCTAAAAAGGAAGTCAGTATGAATAAGTTGAAGGAAACTAGCTATCTGAAGGTCCATATAAGTCTCATGAGGACTACTGGCCGTAATCATACCATTTGCATCGACCTGACGGAGATTCCATTGCATGACATGAAATGATTTATTGGAAACTTCAGATCTTCTGCAAGTGGTTGTAGCACCCGTCTCTAAGTCGACATGGATGAACTCACTGACAGATATATGGCTGCCTGCGTCACTATTCCTTCTGATGGGTGGATCGAAAATGGTGGACGGGATCTTTGTGTGGCGCTTTCTTGACCAGTGATGGTACTTCTTGTGTGATGGAATTTTTCTGCTTGAAGTAGAAACACAGCCACCCATTGTACTCAGTCACCTTTATGCACCACAGCAACAAGGAGTTCTTCTGATGTTACAAGAATGAACTTGTATGATCTTAAGCTCCAAGGACACGGAGGACCTGCTATATACTGTCAACAAGACAAATGTTAAACAATAAAAAGGTTTACAGTTTTGGTGCATGGAATGAGAGGGGGTAAACAATCACCAAAACGCGAGCTGAATATACACTTAAAAAAACGCGAGCTGAAGTAACTACGATTCGTTTCGCCCATTTTGTGAGTTCAGATTCGGGATCCGAACCTTCCTTCATAGACTTTTGGGCATTTCTTTGGGATTCAAGTCATTACAACATAAACTTTTTGCTCTATAGCAGCTATGTTGTTCCTCCATCAAAGGGGATTTCTCGTGAGCTTTGTCCCCACATCATTAGTGGCCAGCAATAGTAACAGCAGAAACCAAGACGCTCAGAAATGGCTTAACCAAGATTGTAAAATCATAGAGACCTCAGTATCAACTGGTCGCCTCCTCCGAAATGCGTATGACTTCAAGCAACAATACAAGTCATTGCTGAACTGGACGACCAACAAATTTGCACATTGGAAAAAAAAAAAAAAAAAAACAAACAAACAAAGGCAACAGCAACAAAAATAAAAAAAATGTTTCTTTCTTATATTTACTCATTTGGATTAGATAGTGAACATTTTGATGATATTCGGGCTAAGAGAGCATCATTGATGGAAGAGAGAAAACACCACAAATTATCATTTCCCAAATTTTGGAGAAATGTTTTGCCTGAAGTCTTGAACATGTCCTGATCAATAATCATAATCATTTCTGTCCAGCAAATGACAGTTCCAACAATATATATAGGCACTATTCTAATAGAAAATGACAGTAGCCTATACTCCAACAATCCAAATGAATTGCGCAATACAAACCATGAAATCTATCTGATCACAACTATTTATCCCATCAAGGAATCAAAGATCCAAACAAATTAAGAGTTGAAGAAATCAAAGGACAAATAGCAATGATCAGAACCCCAATAACGAATCATACCCGAGAAGGGGCCGGGAAGAAGTAATAATGCCGGCCAAGCGAGACAGGTTTCCCAAAGAAGAAGCCTCGCAGTGCCGGCGGCGAATTCAATAAGAAGATCCTCTTGCAGGAAAAAGATAGAATGGAATGGGAATAGAAATAGACAGAGGAGGGGGAGATGAAGGACAGAGATGAAAGGAGAGGTAAAGAGGAGAGAGAGAGAGATGGGAGGTTGGTTGTCATCCGTCATCTTTGGTTTCTTTTCTTCGTGTTGCTTTCCGTCTCTTTCGGATGATCCATCTCTCCCTCCATCGTTGTCCATCCCGTTACCTCCCCTACTTTAAATCATTCTCCCTCCAAATCAAACCATTTGACTTCCATCCTTTTTCTCTCTTTTTTTAGTTTTTCATCGTGGAAAAAATACTCTCTAATTTCAATTTAATTATAATAACTTTTTAAAATGTTTTTATTTTTTCTTATTTAATATTCATTCTGTCCCACATATATTACGACATATTATTAAATTTATTCGTTCCACATAAATTACAATGTTTTCATATTTAATAATTTTTGTAAGGTGAAAAATCTCAAATACACTTATTTTATATCATATCATCTTTATCGTTATTGTTTTTCATTCACTACTCACTCACAATTTTACTCTAATATCTCATATTCGTTCTTTCTCAACCCACTCATAATAACAATATAAGAAAAACCACCAATCAAGACAAATTTGATAAATTATCAAAATATCAATCATGGCTTTCAGATAAATTACAAAACATTATTAAATATCATCATCCCATATAAATTATAACATTTCCATAAAAGACAAATTTTGAGTGCCTAAAATTATATATTGTTCTTATTTTATATCACTTCATCTTCATAATTCTTTTTCTCTTTCTTCGCACTCACAATTCTACTCATCTTTTACTCCTAAAATCAAGAGTATTCATATAAAATCATCCAAAATCAATAAATTTCTTAATCAATATATCAAATAAATCCATCATAATTTATTTGGGATGAAAAAAATATGAACTAAATTGCTCAAAGGGACTATTTGTCATATCTAACCCTTTTAAATCCCAAAACAAACACAACCATACAATTTAAACTTGGGACTTCTTCAAGGCAAGAAGGATGTCAAAAAATAAGCATCTCCCCATGCAACGAAGGAACAGCATTTAAAGTATACAACAACTATCTTTTTATTCCAATCCTGGATAAGGGTCTTTAGAATCCTGGATAAGGGTCTAAAGACAAGCATTCAGAGTGTACAAAAATACTAAAATAATGCGGTGCTGTAATTTCGACATAAAAAAATGGACATCACTTCCTAAAATACCCCTATTGTATAACTTCCTAATGGAAGTCAAGCATGCAAGACCTACAACAAAACTTAATCTTCATACTCAGTTTCTTCATCATCGTCATCGTTGTTGTCCCTATATCTCCAAGTCGCCTCATCGTTGTCTTCTTCTGTCTCTTCACTATCTTCTTCCTCATAGGCTTCCTCCTTCATCTGCCACTGTTTCATCACACTTGCATTAGCAGGAGAAACATTCGCACCCTTTTGCCGTGGGATCTTTGCCGGTGGCAACTTTGAACTCGGTTTAGGTCTACTCTTCTTTGAGTTCTTTCCATTCGGGCCCTGCTTCCCTTGATAAGGATCATGGTCAATAGTTTCATCGAACTCATTCTGTGCAGCATAAGGTTGGCTGGTTCTGGCATCTTCCTCCACACCATGAGTGTTCTTCAAATGCATTTTCAGCTTGTACTCGTGTATGTAGTTCTTGTCGCATCCCTTGAACGGACAAGCAAATGGTCGCTCAGATGAGGCAGATGCATGAGCTCCTCCTGCAGAATACTTCGGTGTCTTGACCGGTTTCTCAGGAGGCGGGACATATTTCAGGGAATTGATTGGACTCTGAAAGAAAGAATCGCAACATAGATATAACTTTTGTTCACCGAATTATATCGGAAAAAGCTTGTATTTGGAACCAATGAATTAGCTTGCCAAATGATACATGGACATGAGGCATATGACAAAACATTTGTGTCAAGAATGTCTTAATCACAAACTTGAGTCTTA
>LIEC01006559.1:0-11837 GCA_001925005.1 Drosera capensis
ACTAGTCTTTCAATACCCCCTCTTTCATAGAACTTTCTTTCTGTATTCTTTTGTTCGGCCTTTGAATAACATGGCAGGTTGCTTGATGATGATGAACAACAGTTTGATGAGGAGGAAGATGGAGACACAGCTCTCTTTTGCTCTTGTGCTTTTTTTCTCATGTGTGTTCTCCAATAGTTCTTTATTTCGTTATCAGTTCTTCCTGGCAATCTTCGGGCAATCTTTGACCACCTGTAGGAAACCATGATATACTTGAATGATTTAGTAAGAGCAGATCACTGATCAGGAAAGGAAAAATTGAGTTAAAATTAAGCATGAGCACTAGAGTAGTGAACTTCAAACCTGTTTCCAAATTGAGAATGGAGCTCTAGGACTAGTTTCTCTTCATGAGGGGTCATCTTCCCTCGTTTGAGACCTGGGTGTAGGTAATTAACCCATCGGAGCCTGCAGCTTTTGCCTGTTCTTTTCAAACCTGCAACAACATGTTATGGTTAAATGGCGCTCCTGTCTGACTCCCTAAACCCTCAAGTAAGCGTACCTATGACTCGTCTCCCGCCACCTTCAAACCTGAAACTTTTGCTATGAAATCCCAACGTCGATCACCGAATTGGCCTACAAAGCAGACCAAATGAAGGTCTTCTTCTTCTGTCCATGGACCCTTTCGTACTTCCTCTAGTACCATTTTGGAATATCTTTTTTCTATGGTTTCTAGTTGTATACAGTAAGATATATTCTCCTGGAGTATCTGGTGAATTCCTGTCCATGTTGCTGCTATTTATATTGAAGAGCTTTTTTTTTCTTTTTTTTTGCAACCTCTGGGATTATCTTGACAGCGACGGTAAAGGCTGACTTTAGTATTCACCAATCATGTGCCTTACCCATGATTTTCCTGTGATTGGTGGTTTTAGCACCTTTGTGCATGTTAGGTAAACCACTATGGGTAAAGTGCAATTTTATTAGGAAGGTGTGCCATAGACTTATAGTCGATCTATGTGGGCTTTTATCTAGTTTACATTAAAATATACTCTAATATGCATGATAAGCTTATTGCTTCCTTTTGGCTGTAGAGTTCTTCTCACATATGATTTTGCGATTATTCTGCCATTATTCTAATTTATGCATGATAAACTTATTGCTTCTTTTAGGCAGTGGAGTTCTTCTCACATAAGCTTTGTTGCGATTTCTGCCATTATTCTGCCTACATATCTGTACCTTGGTTTCTGTTGCCTTTGTGTATTCATTTGTCTTGAGAGGTTGGTAGGTAGATAGTGTATTGTTGGGTTCTATATTGCCATTAAAGTAGGATGCTATTTGATCATTGGAATGGCAGTTTTTTATCGAACTACGAGCTTTGGCTTTATGAATAGTTACTGAAAATATTTACGCATGGTATGGTATTTGGGATTATTATACTTCCTGTTATGGGATTTTGTTACATATATGAGAACCTGGAATAGTGTTCAAGGCATAATAGTGATCCTAGGTAGATATGCAACTGTTCTGCTACATGCTAACCTTTTTCCTTTTTCTTAAATGCAGGAAGTATAAGTACGAACACAACCTAACAAAAGAGTTGTGCTGAAGGAGTCCGTACCAACTGTTCAGGTTAGTACTGGATCCACAAGAACCAATTATGTAGAGATAAGTACAAGAATGATGTTTCGAAACGACTCTCGTCGAAGACACAGATGAACAACCTTGGATGCTTAAAGGAGTTTCATGTGCAGATGAACCTGTCTCTCTTTTCTTCACCTCTCTTTTTGTCGTAGATGGGTTTTACTCCAGTTGTCTTAATGTAGTTTTTATATGACACATACTTGACTGGAATATAATTGAAACAGGACTCTCCATTTGGCATCCAATTCTCGCAAGAAAGAATCCTGTTGATAAGAACACATGGGTATATCGGCCTTTTTTCTATTGTCTATGAAATACTGTTGATCATGGAGAAGTTGGTTCGTTTATTTTCATATCTCCTAGTTGTGTGATCTCTCTTTTTCTCATAGATTCTCTGTTGTCATCATTCCAATGTTGAGAAAATTACTCATACTGTCAAAAGCCACCATAATAAATTGTCTTTATATCATGTGCCATTAAATCCCACCAAAATGTGGATTGTGACATTTAGGAGTGTCTTAACTATTCAATAATTTTTTGCAGGGTGCGTTTTGTGTTAGATAGAAAGATCAGTGATAACATATTGTTAGCTAAAGAGCTTCTTCGTGATTATCATCTGAAGTCATACTTGCCGAGAATAGCTTTCAAGGTTGATATGATGAAAGCTTATAACACTATTAGCTGGCAGTTTTTTGGACCAAGTCCTTGTGAGTTTTGGATTTCCACAGCAGCTCATATCCTGGGTTATGGAACTCACCTGTAGTGTTCAGTTTTCTATCAACGTGAACGGGAAACTTCATCGTTATTTCTCAGCGGAAAGAGGACTTAGGCAAGGTGATCAACTTGCTTCCTATCTCTTTCTCTTGGTTATGGAGGTATTTTCTGGAATTCTTGATTCTCATACTAACAAACCTAGATTCGAGTTCCATTGGAGATGCAAGAGAACCGCTCTATCCCACCTGTTCTTTTCTGATAATGTATTGTTATTCTCGGAAAGGAACTTGGAATTTATAAAGCTCCTTAAGGAAGGGGTTGATCTCTTCTCCTCAATTTCAGGTTTACATCCTAATCCCTTTAAGAGTGAATTCTTCGTGGCGGGGGATGACACCTCTATCATTGATTCTGCTCAACATATTTGGGAATTTGATAAGGGATCTTTACCAGTATAATACTTGGGCATCCCCTTTACCACGAAGCGGTTAAAAACCAGAGAGTGTAAACCCTTGCTTGACAAAGTTGATAAACGAGCTGCTAGTTGTGCAAATCGAACATTGTTCTTTGCTGACAGATTATTACTTGTTAAGTCTGTGCTGCAATCCATTGAAGTATTCTGGTCTGAAGTTTTTCTGATGCCTAAGAGTGTGTTGCTTGGGATCGAAAGTATATATAGAAGGTTTTGTGGAAAGGCCCATCATTGGGCGCTGCGGGTGCGAAGGTAGCTTGGAGTACTGTGTGTCTCCCTAAGGAGGAAGGAGGACTTGGGCTTCATCGGCTGCCAACCTGAAACAAAACACTTATGTTGAAACATATTTGGAGTCTTGCCTCGGTGGAGAAGACCATTTGGATTGACTTGGGCTTTGTTGGCTGCCAACCTGGCACACAACACTTATGTTGAAACATATTTGGGGTCTTGCCTCGAGGGAGAAGACCATTTGGACTGACTGGGTAAATGTTAATCTTGTGCGAAATGATAACTTTTGATCCATAAAAATTCCAAAGACTGGCTCGGGAATTGAAGGCAGTTGTTGCAGCTTAGACCAAATCAGTTGGAAGATTGGGGATGGGCAATCTATTAAGCTATGGTATGACTCTTGGTCTTCTTTGGGTCCCCTGTATTTAAAGGTCTTTAGCTCCTTTATTTACAACACTCGAATTCTAAGGGATACTACACTGCACTTCATTATTCATGACTCATCTTGACAGCTGTCTTCATCTATTCTAGATTTGTTTTATGGTTTTTTTCGTCCTGTTATCCATAGAGGGATGGATGTATGTGTCTTTGGGGTGATGGGAGGAAGAGAGGATTCTCAAATATCCATGCATGGAATCACCTTCGAAAAAGGGCTCCAAAGATATTTTGGCACAGGCTTAATTCTTTGATGCAGGAGTGGTGGCAAAACTGTGCTCTTAATTGTGTCTACTGTCTGCACTGGAAATTCTGCTTTTGCTGAAAACTTCGTTTTTGTCGACGACTCCACTTATGCTGGGAATTCCGTTTCTGCTGAAAACTTCGCTTTTGTTGGAAACTCTTGCACCGGATACTTTGAGTTTTTGCACCAAACGCTTAAGGCGAAGAGGACCACAAGGACTATCATTCAACTCTTATTTTGCAGCCTTGTTTACATCATTTAAAAGCACATGAATGGCATCAGTTTTCGAGCAATAAAGCCATGCAAACATGCCATAAAGACTTATTTGTTCAAAGCAGGTATGGACATTGCTTATGTTAAGAAAAAACACCTCAATGAGGATGAGAAGAAACTACTAGCCAACTGAAAGATCAAGCTGGATGGCTAAGTTGTTTTGTATATGTTCATGCTTTTTGAGTCATGTAATAATTTGTGTATGTAATGGTTTATCCATTCTGAAAGAAACTCCTATAACATTTGTAGAATGTGTGTATGTAACTTTGCATAGAAACTTAGGTTTCTAATTGTTAGGCAGGGAGTTCAGGGGTATGGATTATGTTGACTCGTCCCCTTCATAACTTTGTAAATAAACTTATTATTTTCAATGGTAAAAAAAACTATTCAATAGTTTTATGATTTTAAAAAAAAAACTATTCGCTAGTCTTAAACCATATCCTAAATTCCGCTTTCACGTTTTAAATTTGACTTTCACTTTCACGTCTTAAATTCAATTATGTGGGGGATACTTTTACCTTGGTAGGATACTGATAAAGCTTGAGTTTGGATACAGGATACCGTAGGATGGGAATATACTTAGGGAAGTAGTTGTACAAATTGAATCTATCTTAAGAATGTACTATAATTTATGGTATCATGCTAGCACAGTAGCACTGCATATAACTATAAAAGTGTTAATAAGACGATAGAGATAATAAATTATAGTCTCTGGATTTCTTTGGTATGATTCAGAGTCATCGCAGTAAAAGTAAATTGTTGCCAGACTCATATCCTTTTGTGCTCACACGGGTGACTATTCATTTTTGCAGATCTTTCTTGTTCTCCTTTGAATAAGTGTGGAGACACAGCTAATAGTCAAACTCTATGGTAAGTTTGAGTTTCCGCAATATGTTCTCATTGCAAGTGTTACATAAGAGTCATACAGTAGAAGCTCACTAGTTCAGATTCTTATGTTCTCTTGAGACATTTACTAGAGCCCCTTGTTAAGTTTCAAATAATTCTTGATAGGCCATTAGGCTGATTTTGACAGACTTAGACCCTCGGTAGGTGAAAAATGACCGTTTACTACCACATTTACATGAACTTGGAATTTTGCTAGTCACAAGAAGTTACTATACTAATCCCAGTCTGTCCAGAGTCCGCACTCCAGATCATGTAATTTAATCCTTCAATGATTTGGGAACTAATTATTCTTATTGTTTTGTTTATTTACAGTGAGTTGCTGTCATCTTATGTTACTTCTTCCCATGTTTTTCTATTGATTCCTTTTTCTGACCTGCAGCATTCAATTTCAGCATATACAATGGAATGCACAGAACTGATCCTTCCTGTCATTGTTAAAAGGTACATCAACTGTGATTAAACATCTTTGTTTGATTAGAGAAAGTGCGATAAGCTGCTGAAAGTAATCATAAGAAAATGTTGGAGATAAGGGCTCCAGTATTTCTATGTTTGTGACTAATGCTTAACGAAATCTTTCGTTGTCAATTTGTCATCTTCATAATATTCTTTTGCTCTGAAAATGCTTTTCTTGGAGACGCAGATTCCATTAACTTTGATTGCACTGATGGTGGTCAGGGCCCATGTTTGTGCTGCAATAAGCTATTGACTACTGTAATATTGGCAAAGCCAAGGAGTTGAATTGAGGTTTTTGCAGAGTAGAAGAATTCTGAAGTTTGGGACTCAAAGCACCAAGTATTACTGTATAAGGGCTCGTATAGACCAAGAGTGTGTGTAACTTATGATCAGATAGGTAATACCCCATGAGATATAAAATAAGCAGTTGAGTGGTTTAATGTGCTGGGATACAATAAGTGGCTCTTTTACTGGGTTGAGTGGTTTAATGTTCTGTATATTATGAAGATCAAATTGATATGTAGTTGATAAAATTTGATCTTGACAGTTGATCTTCGTCTGCTTCAAGCTTCAATATAAATATATTGGTGCACTGAGTTGCTATGCAGATTGAACTTTGATCACAAGTGGAGCATCAAGTCATCTGTATTCAAGTTCTGGGCTGGGGCCATGCCGCCTCCAGCATAACCACAAGATGAAGACTAAAGTGGAGCATTTGTGCAGAGGTGCGTTTAGGACCCAGTCACCATATTTTACTTTTCTGCTGTCTGAGTCAATCTTATCTTATTTTCATGGAACATTGCTGTTTGTCCAAATTTATCCCACTTTTGACACCGGACTAAGATCTCTGGTGCAACCCTAACCAGGAAATGATGGATTCTTGAAAAACTCATAATCATCTATGTTCCTGTTGTAAATATCATCATCTCGAGTTTTCCTTTGAAATTCGCAATTAACATATTCATTCTCTTCTCTGATCATCTCATTCCATGTTTCTTAGTCGGTTCTTTTTTCCTTCTACATGAAATTTTTTTCCTTGCCTCTTCTTGAGTGCCCTTTTGTCATGGAAAATTTCTCATCCACAGCTTCTTTCATCTTCTGTTGATACTGGGAAAATTCAGCTGCAGTACATCTTTATGAGAAAGAAATTTTCAGGCAAAACTTTGTTTAAGACTTGCTTGTTTGCTCTTGCTATTACTCTAGACCAAGTCCATATTTGGCCCTTGGTCGTTCAAGTGCTTGTAATTAGCGGGTTGCAACATGTCCTGTCGAACTCGACCACATTGGTTTTCAACTTTCAAGCATGTGGCTTTTAGCTCATTTCCTGTCTACAAATGCTCATTCTCCATCCCCTGTGTTCTGTAGCCACCAATTAGAACCAAGTATTGGAAGCTTATAATATGAATATGATCAGGAATAGTGTGATGCTTGAAAGAGAGTTATAATTTGAACTATGAAGAAGAATGAGATTTCAGAACTTAGACTAACCTATCGGGGCAGATTGGGCCGAGGGAAGCCCTTTTCTGTTTCAAATATGATGGATGGCATTGCATCTTTCGTTCTCAAAATCAGATTAATTTGCATAAAGTTGCATTAGATGAATTTGCATAAAAAAAGATAAAGCTGATTTTTGTGATTTTCATTTGGAGATAAACATACTTATGGATTCTAAGTTTTCTTCTCTTTTTTCCTCTGAGTCTTTTTTATCCTTATTATTTGCGTATGGTTTTATTAGCTCTTTTTTCCATTGAAATTAGATTTTCATTTTTCATTTTTCATTACCGTTTCTTAAGATAGTTGAGCTTTGCTAAGTTTATTTAGAAATACCATCTAACCAAAATAATGTAGAAAATGTAATTCACTCTTTTTTCCGTGTTAATATCCCGTAGATTTCCATTGAAAAAAAAAAAAAAAAGGAAAAAAAGAAGTTGTTTTTCTTTTTGAAAAAAGAAAAACTCTATCTGGCTTAATGTGTGGTGAAGATTTTCATTTTTCAGTTTTGTGCAATTTGAGACTCTCCACTGGCCATTTTGATTTTATTTTGTTTTGAAAGTTATCCTTTACAATCACCGTATTTCATTTTTCTTTTCTCCTCTCTCTCTCTCCCTTGAAATTAAACAACCTAATTACAATTATTTTCATTCAAACATTATTTTGTTTTTTCTTGTGATGTATATACAATTCTTTATTTCAATTCCGTGCATAGTTCTATCAGTTTTATTTATAAGGTTTTTTCAATCTTCCTCATTTCAACTGCAATCTATTGAGATACAAATAATATAATGAATCTATTAATAGAATTGGTTCACAACATGGTATCAGAGCAGATATGGCAATAAACCCACGAGTTCGAATCATACAATCCACTTGGTTTGTGTTGCCCAACAAAGCCAAAGTGAGTTTTTTTGAGACATGTGAGAGATGTACCCATCACCACAAAGCGCACCCAGCATCATCGACACCATCACCAACACCTCGTCATCACTCTTCATCAACACCATCGCCTTCTCCATCACCGTCGCTATCACCATAATCACCACCTCATAAGCACCATCTTCACTCGACCATCATGAATGTTATTATCACCATTAGCATCGCACCACCAACATCCTCACAACCTCGCTAAATGCCTCCTCACCACCACCACACCACCATCATCATCACGATCCCATCGCATCTCCATCTCCTTTCTTCTTCTTGTAGCCCCTCACCATGAACCACCATATCCACCACTTTCCACCATCGACACCCATTGCCAACCACCAGCTATCCGACGTCATCACCACTTTTAGAAGTCTCCTACGACCATCAAGGACTCCCTAAGACGAGCAATAGCAACAATGCAGCCCCCTTCCCTTTGATCTCCTTCCTAGCTAGTCCACAACATCCAAGGGCGGAGGAGAAGAACGGTGGCAGCAGTAGCTTCTCCGACGATGTTTTCAGCCACCGGTGCGATAACAGGGAGATCAGAGCGGTGACGAGTGCAGCAAACAGTGATGGACGTTAGGGTTTCTAGGGTTTCTTGTACTTTAAGACGAACTTATGTTTTCATGTTTCAAAGATAACCTAACATATCTCGATCATTCTCGTGCTTAATGAATTGTGTATACGATGTGTGGTGATATCTCGATCATTCTCGTGCTTAATGATTTGTGTATACGATGTGTGGTGATGAGGAAAATATCGACATGAGGGGATAATATGTGTGGTTGTATGCTTGGTGTGTTAAGACGTCGAGGGAACTAGAGTTTCGATGATTATATACACGGTTACGTGTATTAGGTTATGAGACACTGTTTTAATGTTACTCATGATCCCAGAGTGTCTTGGATGTGTTGTGTTGCATGTACGTATGCTTGATAAGGTGATACGATAAGTTTTGCATAATCACGGGGTTTATGTAAGAGTACTAATATATATCATGGGGGATCGGGTTATAACAACAGGCCTTGAAAATGGGATCGAGATCAATGATGAATGTTTTACTTGTTTGATGTGTGACGTGAGATGCTAGAATACATACCATTATAACATATATACTCTCTCGAAAAATTAAATGAAAATGACCTTTAAATGCTTAAATAAAAAGGACATGAGAATGTAGAGTTTGGTTCCATTATCTCTGATATGAATTAATAAAAAACGATTAAAACAATATATATGTCCCTGAGTTGTGGAGATTGAGTATTGCGCGTCCCTTCTTGGATCCGTTGGATCATTGGTTGTTTTCCTTGAGAATATTGTAAAGGTTGAGCGTAGTGTCCCTTTTTGGGTCTGGTGTGATCATTATCGTATTTTTCTGAAATGTGTGTTGAATGTTTAGCTTGGCATCCCTTGGATCCATTGTGATCATTCGTTGTTCCCTTATATAACCTTGATGATTGTGATTAGAGTGAGTGGACTCTAGTCTTATTTTTTGAGTCATCGTCACGGATGAGGGCTAGTCAAGGAGCGATGAGTAGTACCCATCCTCTTCAAGTGCATGCAGCGACATTGATGTCGTTGTTGTAGGGTTACTGGTTACTCTCCGCAGGAAATTCTTTCTCAATCCTATTATCTGGTGCCTCATTGAAAACGCATGAGAGATGTGATGCACGAAAGATACAAATGGACCGAATCGAATGAAAATATGATCTTATGATATAGGTTAGTGTAGGTTGGCTAACAATTGACGTACTATCTCTATACTCTTGAGTGTTATATCTTTGAAGTCGAGTCATGGACTCGTGATAATAATAATAAAAGGATAAAAGATATGAAGACGAATATACGAAAATACTTGTTTGATATAACGCTCATGCTTTTAGAAGTTATGAAAATGTTTTACTGGAACTCACCGATTCGTCATAGTCGGGAAAATGTCATGCAAGTGAAATTTATATACTTTAGGTTACCTGAGTTTTATATTCACAGGTTATGTTTTTCGTTTGTAGGTAATCAACAGGTTGATGATAGAGTCCAGAAAAATGAGGATTGCATGCATATAGTTTTCTCACGTACTTTTGACAAATAACGTATCATAAAACTAACTTTTAACTTGGTAGAGCATCAACACATGTAACGTAAGAATATATAATAATTTGATCACTGAACTTAATTAACTAAATAGATTTTTAGGATTCGTATATTATGAAGTGAAGTTGAATGATCGAATGATGATGTACAAGTAGCTTCTTTGACTCTTTATATCTCCAAACCCGTTTGAGTTATTTGACCTTATCACCACGGATTCGGTCTGTAATGACATAACTCACACGCATCATTAGACGTGGAAGTCAAGACATTATAGCCTCATTACCTGTAAACCTCCTTGTATGAAGGGGGGTCTTCAAAATATTCTATAATAATGACATGAATCTCTCACTTAATTTAAAGAAGCTCAATCCTAAATTCTAATGTCTGAGTTCCTTCTTGAGACTCTCATCAAAATATTGATAGATTTTTTGTTATTTGATAGGTGTGAAAAAGAAAAACTAATTTTTGATCGGAAAAAGGGTTGGTGAGGAAGTCATATGGTTGAGTTTGTCCATCGATGGTGTTTTGGACAGCTTCATCGCTGCAAAAAACCCCTTTATGAAGAGTGGATATTCAATATATTCTACAATGACGGTATGAATCTCTCACTTAATTTGAAGACGTTCTATCTTTTAGTGTTTGAACTTCTTTTTGAAACTCTTGTCAGAAGACTATTAGGTTTATTGTTATTTGGTAGATGTGATAAGAACAATTAATTTTTGATGGAAAAAGAAGTTGGTGGGAAAGTCATATGGTTGAGTTTTGGGAGGGAGGGGGGCAGGCATATGAAGAGTGGGTTATTTGGACGGGGAGGTAGTACAAGATTGAAGTGATATGTCTCTTTATGATGTAAGGGTGTCCCTAAAATTGACAATCATCAAGCAGATTGTGTTGTGTACTGTAAATTGTTTTTAAAAAAAACTTCACAAGAATAAAATACATGTAATATTAGAGTAGGATAGAATTTAAAACGTGAGGATTCAGGGAAAGTTGAGAATCTTGACTATGGACTACATTACATGATGCAGAAGGTAAAATTAAGATGAATTGATCAAGCAGAAGTGTCGATAAGATAGTGTAAACCATAGTTGGGTAGAGAAGTAGACGGGTGGTACTAGACCCCGAAAAAAGCACATTTACAAGTGCTTAGCCAAAAAACTGAGTTCTGATGGTCAAGCCGTTAATTAGGCTCTGACATAAAGACAGCTGACAGGACTATACCCCATGAAAGGATCGTTGTTTAACAAAGGAAAATATGATGCTCATCGCAGGGTAGATTTATGGATGCAGCATAGAATCTGAATCGAAGCCGTATAGGTTGTCCTCTTTGATCTGAGCCGTCCACCTGTGTGGGCCCATCTTGAAGTAGCACGATTAATCAAATCCATACCCAGGCCGTGGGTTTTGAACATTGGATTTGATTCTCAAAGGAACAGCTCTGCACGGCAGTCAACGAGGGTGGGTGATATGGCTTTATATTTGCTCCAATGCTCTACGCTCTACGCTGTATGAGCCCCAGTTTTATCCTATGAAAATTAAATGTCCTTGCTTCTCCTCAAGGATGGTTCAATAGTCTTCTGATTGGAGTGACGTTTACATGGGGTCATGGGTGAAGTGGTATAATTATTTCATGTGGACATGTCGAGTGGGATCTGAAAGTTAGGGCAACCTTGATGAATCAAATAATCTTTGTTTGATATTTGTTGGAATTGTTGTTGGAATGATATCCATGAATGATATACATGTCGTGAAGTCATAATGTCTATTAAGTGTTCTAAGATTCACCCAAGACTTACGAGTATTTCTTGGCGTTGATGAATTAACTCATGTAGTACAAGTATGCAATTGAGATTTTATTTTGTATGTGTACCTCCCGTTATATTGTTTGATAAGTTCAGTATATGAAATGCTGCAGGATTTGAATATTTGTTGGTTTGGGTAAGAATGGGATCCAGCTTTTCAAGAGGGGAGGGAAAGGAGGGG
>LIEC01006560.1:0-22711 GCA_001925005.1 Drosera capensis
CCCCACGAAGGAAAACTGATTATGCAACGGACCTGCTAGTTCATTGTTCACAACTTCCCCATGGGCCTAAATATATACATAGCATCCAGATCGCATCTACTGAGCTCGACGGAGCCTATCAGTAAGTTAAGGTTATCATACACACTATGCTAGTGTGAAATTAATTGGAAAGGGAAATCACGCTTGAAAACTTAAGTGATTCGGCATTGATAAGTCATTAACTCAGAACCCTACAGAAAAAGTGCCTATATCCTATAGCAAGAACAAAACTTGATGTAACAATCAAAAGGGTCACTTTTAGGCAATTGGAGGTAAGTACTTAACCAACTCTCTAACTGAGAACAACACATATCATGAATTAATTTGAGAATACTAACAAGATAGGGGTATCGAAACAAGCTAGCCTGAAACCTGAAAATCTGTATGTTGATGATTTAGGGATGACTCCACCACTTGAGCCTCTCTTTACACTCGACTTGGAATCGAGCTCTGATGAACTGACATAATCCAGAGAAAAGAAAAGAGACAGTTAGGACAGTATAACAAGCGAACGTAATGAGTACTATTAAAATAGTAATATTATCATCCTTGGGTAGAGTTGATTCCAAAACATAGTGAAATCCACAGCACAACGAGAAAGTTAAGCAGAATAATGCTAAGAACAAGAGTTCTTCACCTCGAAAATCATCAAAAGCCATCATCCGCTCCCGGATATCACCGCCGCCGCCAATGCCGGAAAGCGCTTCCTCTCAGAGTTCGCCGCCGCCGCATGGCGTCGTCGATTGAAATCGAAACTTGATGGGACGAAATGCGGGGGCGCTTGAGGGACTGAAATTAACCATAAGTTTGCGGTTGTCAGGGAAAATGGCGAGGAGTCCATGATCGGTCGATCGCCGGAGAATTGGAATGCGGCGTCGCATCGATGTTAGAAACGGAGGCGAAGGAAGAGACGCATGGTGGGAAGCATGAACCGGAAGCAATTGGGGATTTCATATTTCATATTGTTAGTGATGCTTAAACAAATTTTGTTTAATTATTCGAAGTGTTCCATCAAAGTTTTTTTAACGTTTTTATTTTTATAATTCATACCGGATGAAATTATAATACATATGAATATAATATATAATGTACAGAATAATTAGTCATTATTTATCTTTCATAAATTAATATGAAAACCAAAACATAAGTGCTGATAGTTTAAATGGAGACAAAAACATAAATGAAAATTTCATTGGGAATTTTTATATAATTTGCCTATCAAAAGTTATGAAGTGAACTTTCGATGGTAAGCCGTTTTCCTTCGAATCGAATCAAAAGTTCTATATTCAAAGATATTAAAAGATAGTCTTTTTATATATAAATAAAAATAAGCTCTGCGTATACCATTTTGTGTTACTGGAATGTCATCCTCACATTTTATATTTGACGGGATTATATAATTATGTTCCGTTCCTTTCCTTTCCTCCTTTACCTTATAAAAAAATAATGTAAGGGCTCTTTACTTTCAAAAGAAAAATGTAAGGCCTCTTTGATAAAGATTATAAACAAAATTGTTTGTCTTTTATTTTTGTTTTTAAATAAATAAAATAGTAATTGGAAAAAAAATAGTTTTTAATTTCTATCTCATGATTTTTACTACAAGATTATAGTTACAAAAAATCACTATGTGTAAAGAGTTTTTGATCGTTGTTGCTGATCTTCGGTTTTATTCTTGGTTTTGATTCATATATTTTTAACAATGTTATCAAACAATCCCTTTAACAATCACTCTCTCCTTTCCATATAGCTTGTATCATTCTATACAATAGGGTTGGCATTCAATTCTTTCAACACTTTATATTATTCCTCCCCGTTCTATATTAAATACAATGCTTTTCTTTTTTATCGTCTTAAATTAGAAGCAAAACACCTAATTTGATAAGGTTTATTGTAAAAAATATCAAATCGCTACACTATACTTCACCACTATATTATGTTGCTTTTGATTCATATTATGTTGTTTTTGACTTCTTTTATAACTGTTACAGTATCACTATCTTCACAAAACTATTGATTTTATTATCAACTCAATCAAAATTCAACTCACACATAAAACTCTTTGTCGGATCAAATTGAGACGAAAGGGACATATACTACTACTAGTTTATTGGGGGGGAAAAACAAAACGATCCTTAATTCTTTTTTCCTTTTCACTCATAAGAAAAAGTGTGGGTGTGAATAAAAAGGACATTATTGTCCATACAAGGGTAAACACTTTTTAAGATGTTTGTGGCAAGTTAATTTGTTACAAGGATCAGAACTTAATTTGAGACGGAGGGATTATTTATTACTGTAAGACGAATGTTCATCTACTATTAAATCTCTCACACTATTGCGGTTTAAGCAAAATTTGTCTCTCTCGCGGGATGTTTTTGTGAGTTTGAAGCAAGGAGGGAAAAGAGTGTGAACGGAGTATCGAATATTTGACCTAAAACATCGCAACCTAGGGAAGTCACTTGTTACGGGGTTAGATTTCTCACAATCCGTGCGACACTCAAGCTACTCACATCTTTGTTCGAGCTCAGCCTAATTCGCTCACCAAATGGCTAAGTAAGAACTCGTAAGAGAAATGAAAACTCGGAACAAGCTTTGAAAGGAAACACAATGTATTACTCTCGGGGTTTTTTGGGTTTACATAAGATTGAACTCAAGGATGGATGATTTGACAAATGAGCCAAACATCTTCTTATATACAACTTATCCTCCACAACCAACGGTGATGATCAAAACGATCTAATGATCTATATTTACATATAGATTTTTGGTACCAACCTATCCAAGATAAAGCCTTTGCAGCTTTTAGAACATCACTTCCCTTGGATAAAATTGGATCTTCTTTGATGGACCGCGTACTTGGGCCGCATCAATTTGTCACTGACTTTACTTTGGGCCAGACTCCAAATTCGTTGGTTTGTGACACACTTCAACCTCGACCTCGATCTCGATCTCTCATCATCAAGGTAAGTGTCCTTGCAACCAACTCTTATCTGTCATGTTGAGAATAGTTATTGCTCTAGTTTCTACTATGTCAAATTTATCAGCGACTTATTATGATTCATGGGCGATAATGTCAAGTCCAAAAATTTGTTTTTCTCTGGAACGGAGTGGATTTTTTGTGCAAGTCTTCATTGTTAAATTCCTTTTAATTGTTTCACTTGTAAATCAAAGGTTGCCTTCACATCTCCACATGTTCAAATCAATCCGGTTAAATTGGGATACAGGCATTATTAAGGTGAGGAATTTGAGACTTTGTCCTGATGCTAGCAATTACACAATATCAAATACTGTTTTTCATTAAGAAGTAATGCCATCAAAATTATAATAACAATATAATATTAAATCATTTAAAGGAAAAAAGCAAATTTTATATCACCCAGCAAATATATGAATTCCATCAAACCAAAAATAAAAATCTATATGTTAAAATTAAAAAATATTCGGATAAAATCTTCCCAGAACCAACATATAACCTATTGATGGATTATATATGGGCTAATTTGTTTTGATTTGTAATATACTATTATAGCAATATAAATATTTGTGCTTTTGAATTGTTTTTTTTGTTGTATCATTTTTAGCATTAATTTTCTACAAGCTATATGGGAATTTTCTAAAATGAATATCGAATTTTTATTCCATAAGCTACCAATTTTAGAAAAATCAAACAAAATACCAAATCCACCATTGTCCGATCAACAAATCATCCTTATTTTTCCTCCGCCGCCATCTTTGCTCTCTTTCGATCCGCTCACTCTCTCGTCCCCCACCGTTGTCGCCATTTGTCGCCGTCGTCGAACCGCTAGACAACACTTCCATTAACACCTCCATCTCATCCTAGTCTTATCTCTCTCCTCTTCATCTCTGTTCTCCGTTTCGATTCGTTGCCGACGCTGACGATATAACGATCGAAACTACTAGTACATGCTAATTCAATTCAATTCAATTCGGTTGGATTTGGTTAATTGATTGCTAGGGTTTTGGTTGTGTACGTTGATGAATGGAACTGTATGTGGTTAGTATATGTGATTTTGCTTGATTCCAACAAGGCGTACTAATAAAAACGTCCACGTAGGTTTATTATTGGGCGACTTCACATATTAGTATTCGACAGACACATTAATAGAGTAATAGGCATATTAGTAGAAACATACTAACATCCGACAGGCATATTAGTAGAGTCGAATTAGCATCCGACAGATGTATTAATAGAGAAGTATTATCATCCGACAACCATGCTAATAGAGAATTATTAGCATCTAATAGGATTTATTTTTATTTTTCTTGGTCTAAAGGAGCCCTAATGCGTCGAGAATACATAACATCAACTAAATCAACGAAAAATTAGCATTTGAGTTTTTCGTGGACAAGTAAAGAAATGAAGACTACAGAAAAATTTAACGTATAATTTGTCAGCCAATTTACTGCTTTATTTGCTTCTCTATGGATGTGAACTATGCATACTAACATCATCAATAGGCGTACTAGCATCATCAACAGATAAACAAAAACTCGAACCATGTAAATGCAAACAACGAAATTTGACACAAAATCCCTTCAAAATCAAAAATTGATTCAAAACCTATCAGGCAACCTCCTCTCTATACCAAAACCTTAACATCTTCAATTCCCTTAACAAAGGGTGAAATCGACCATCAACATTGCCGACGATTCGAACTGAGTCATCGTGGATCTAAATTTTCAACAAGTTAAGTTTTGGTCTCAAATTAAGTTATTGATATTTTAGGAAATCTTTTAAAAATCATCAAATGATGTCTCTGATAATGTGAATTTCTTATGATAATTATTGAAATCGATAAACACGAAAATTTATACGTGTGTTAAATTTTATACATAATATTTATTTATCTTTTTGGTTTTGTGAAAAAAGAAGAAAAAAGAAAGCAGTGAGGTGAGCAGATTTGTTATAAATTAAGAAGTATGAGTGTTTTGGTATTTATATAGAAAATAGTTCTTAAATAAGACTGTGTTGTATTTTTTTATGGGACATACAAATTAGAAAAATATTGCATGTGTTTATTAGACAGAAAAAGTAGTATGATTTTAATTACATTATATTTTTTTTATAGGGACAATTACATTATGTTGTTTATGCAAGAATAAAATCATAAATTTAAATTTAACATCATCTATTTGTTTATGAGTATTTCTATCAATAAAGTATCTTAGTATATAACTTTCCTAAAAATATTCATAAAACATACAACTCAGAAAAACACCCAAACATATAATTTGATGCTCTACTAACTCTCTGCTTTCTCTCTCCCTCCTCCGCCATCATATCTTCCCCGTCGTCACCTTCTCTCTTGCCATCATCGTCTCGTCATATCCACCACCACTGTCTCCTTCATCTTCACATCTTCTCTCATCCCTAAACCTCTCATCATCACAAAACAAAAACACCAACAACACATGATCACCTTAGACAAATCTCACAACACATAAGAGCCAAAACCAAAACCAAATAACAAAGCCCTTGAAGCATCACTTCCAATCTTCAAATAACGAATTTGAAAATACATCCTATTTCGATTTGAACTAGTGTAATATTTCAATTTTTGAAGTAACGTCCTGTTTGAGTTTGAACTGGCGTCTCTTGTTTCAAATTTTGAACTGACGTATTTTTATATTTTATTTTTGAACTAACGATTGTTTCGTTGATTTGAATCTGATTTCGAAACAGTGCGTCAATTCCGTGAAATAAGGAGACTAGTTTAGGGTTAGGGTTTAAGAATTTAGGGTTTAGGGTTTAGGGTTAGGGTTTTTCCATTGCTCGAAATGCTCCGCATCTCGAGATAGATTCTCATTAATTGCATTCCATTTTTTTACCGATTCAATGGATGAGATTGGGTTCTCATCGTTTTGGATGGGTTTGGATTCTCATCTCCGGTGGGGATGACCAAAGATGGTGGTGGTTAATGACGAAGTTCGTCAGTGCTGATGGTGGTCGACGGTGTTCGAGGGAGAAGAAGAAGATAAGGAGGAGAATAAGGGTGATCACGCGATATGAGAATGTCTACGTTTTGATGTAGGTTTGGCCGATTTGAGTTTAGATAATTAAAATATATATTGGATGAGATTATTTTTTTGGATTGTATCGATTGTGAATTTATTATTATTATTTTTGGGAATTTTCTCTATTTTTATTGTTTGTGTTCCTTAAAATATACTTACATAATTATTTTATTTATCTTATACAACGCACGGATAAATATTAACCATGAAAAACAAATAACAACAAATAATAATTTTCTCCATCGAACATAAATATATAATATCTCGAAGGTCCATCTAAACATTTGAGTGTTAAACACGAAGGAAAAAAGTTATGCTAAAACATTTGACACTTTTTCTTACACAAAAGTCAAGTATTAAACACCGTTTCTAATTTGGCCTCAAATCAATTTCATTACAACGGTTATTGAGTGAACAGCACAGCCGTGGCCTCTGACTCGCCGGCGACTCCATCTCGCCGACCTCCGTCGCCACTCCCATTCTCTCGCTTCACCCACCCTTCTCTTCTCCTCTTCTCACTATGAAGAGAGGAGGCGACGATCGAAAGGAGGAGCCTCACCCTCACCAGCCCAACTTCCACGGAAACGCCGGCTTTCACGGAGACGGCGGATTCGGCGGCGGCGAGCTTCGTTATTGGAGAAACGACGGACCGGCGGCGGGGGACGGCAGGTTCGGTGATGGCGCGTTTGGTCGCGGTCGAGGGTTCTCTAGGGCTCCGTTTCCCAGGAAGAGGAACTTCTCCAGTTTTGGTATAATTGAATCATTCTCGTTCTCTTTGTGTGGAGCATTTGTGCGCAATGTGTGTAATTTGGTGATATATCGAGCAATTACTGTTTGTAGAGTAATTTGGGGGTATCAGACTAATGAAACCATGACTTGAATCCGTAATCTGTCATCTGAACCTCGACAATATAGTGCGAGAGGTCGGTGATGAAGAATGAGGAGAAGAGTCGAACGACAATATAGTCGAAGGAAATTGCAGTTCTTTACCTTCTAATCATAGTTTAACTGATTGACGTATATATAATCGGGTTGTTGATATAGCATGTTGGGGTCTTGATGCTTTTGCATAGAATGTGCTAACCTAAGAAATTTGAGGTAAGTTGAGTGGACTGCACGTGATCTATTTAGCAATCAGCACGACACTCTCAAACTTGAAGTGCTCAAGTTTTGTGACAGACTCCGACTCTCATCCGGTACTCCCCGGCACCTTTCAACACTTCAATAAGAGAGTCAAACATTAGGTATTGATCTTTTGTGATGGCCTGATTCTACATCATAATGATCTTATCAGTGCGAAATGATTATGTGTGGCTTTGTTTGTTGCTTACTTAAAGTTCCAATCCGGCATGTTTGATTGATAGGATTAATGGCCAATCTACAATGATCTATGCTGATTTACTTGATTTATTATTTATTTTTTTGGTTACTTGTTACTGAGGGTTCCAAGGCATTACTTCTTAAACAGAATGTCCAGATGGGAGCGATGTTGCTAAGCTCTTTGTCGGGGGCATTGCGAGAACGACGACCGAAGAAGAGGTAAGCTGTAGTTTAATATGTTCCATTCCTGTTAATTATAGTTTTTTCCCCAGACTTTTTTCCATAAAAGGATATGAATCGCTGTTCATCCGTTGGTAGTTTAATGACCACGTGCTATAGCTGATGCTAGATCCTTTGGTAGTTTTTAAATTATGATTCGATTATACTTCTTCTTGCTTCAGATTCGCAGAGTGTTTGAGAAATATGGAGATATTATCGAGGTTGTTATGGTGCAGGACAAAAAGACTTCAAAGCAGCAAGGTTTGTTGCCACTAAATGTGTCTTCTTATTTCAGGAGAACATGTAAATGAATTTGTTGGCATATATATTTGTTAGGTAGTATATAATGACATCACATGATGATGGCCCGATCATCTACGCAATCCTATTGGACTTAACTTTCACTAAAATGATATTCATATGGTGAATACGATTGTGTTGTCTCATATGTTATGTATCCTACTATCTCCTTTTATCGATAAATTAAAACAATATTTACTCCATCGAATTATTTATTTTAAATCAAATCCGCCTGTCTAGTGCATTGTATCTCATTACTGGAAGGAGAGAATGGCCTTCAAACTCTATTAGAAAATTGTCAATTAGAATTTTTTCTGTTGTTTAGGAAGTACTACTTCCGTCCCAAATAAATTGTGATTATCAACATTTCACACCCGTCAAGGTGTCAAGGTGTCGTGAGATGACCAAACGTTATTTTTCACGAATTTGTTGTGAAACATTAATGATAGTTCAAGTTACGTGTTCCCATTGTTTGTTAAGGAAAAAAAATTTCACCTAATTTAGTCGATGGATGGAGCTCCTCAAGATATGTGTTGAACGATGATGAATAGTGTCAATGTCACAATATATTAGGGATGGAGGAAGTAGCATTTGTTTATTAGAAACATATGGTAGAACTTTTTGTGTCACTGGAGCATTTTGGCATTTGACAATGACTAATGTGATTTGATAAGGCTTTTATCCTGAACAAAAATAAAGTTGTAATTTATTATCAAATTTATATGCATGAGATATTCATTTATAGCGTTCATAGAATGGAATCCACAGTCGCATCACTTCTCCATTTGAAAATTATCGTTTTTCTTTTTTCATCTGAGAATTGATTATCTAGTGTTTTCGATCTACAAAATCGTTCATATTATCTTCTACAGAATACTGTTTTGTCAAATATTTCTCAATGGACGCCGCTGATCGGGCCATTGCAGCTGTAAACAATGAACTCATATTCCCAGGTGTATGTTTCCTGTTGTTTGTTAGGTTTCCTTTATCATAGATTAATTTTCTCATTCACAGGATTTATCACTACTTTATAATACTTCCAGGGAACAGCTCCTGTCAGAGTTAGATATGCTGATGGAGAAAGGGAGCGTGCAGGTACTTTTGCCACTTCCTGACTATTTGGCTTCTTTTCAAATAATTATCAGGCTTTTTAGAGCCGCTTTGTAGCCGTCTCGGATTTCATAGGCTGTTCATAATATCATTGGTTTGCTATTGCTTCTGTGACCATGTAGCAACCTTGCCTTTGTTTCCTCGGTTTGATCCTTGAGTCTTTGCTTTGCTTCTTACTGGGTTACTTGTTAAATGGAGGCACACTCCGATCAATTCCTGATATGAGTTATTTCCTTCTATTCTGTTTGAGTTTCTTTCCCTTTCTCACGATCAAAAATAGATTGTCGTAAGAGATGAATGCAATATTTAGATTAATGGTGATAAGTGATAGGAAGTAGGATATGTCGAGAATTCTTTATGTGCTATGCCAATCGCCGATGGAAATCCCAGTGACAAAAATCTCAAAAAAAGGGAATTAAAGACTTTAGGGCCAGAGTAGCATCGTCAACATGAATTCTTCACTAGCTTAGGAGAATGCAAACAGTCCTTAATAGCTCTAGATTACCACATATATCCCATCAAGCACAAGGTCCGAGGAGGATGAGATAAATGAAGTTTTACCCTTACTGTAAGAGGGAGTGTTTCCTGACACCCTCAGGAATTATCGGGCCCCTAACCATGCTTGGGCAAGGGTTACTTACTAGATCTACACATACTATTCAATAAAATGTTTTAAAGAGGTGACTCCTTTGTGTTTCACAACTGTCTTCATTTTTTTCCCTTGTAAATCTTCAAGTTTCATTTCCCTTCTGCATTCTCATTCTGTGGATGCCCTCTCTGTTTCTTACTCAATTGAATGAGTAGTTTCATTGCTCTAAGCTTACTTGCCTTTACTGCTTCCAAGAATGAACATTTCAACTGAGGGGATCATATTTTTGTTCCCTCAAGTTGCATTGTCTCTGCAACAGCTAACCCTGTCTTACATGCGTATTGTCTTCCATTTGCTGACGCACATTGGGTGTCACTGGGCAAATCGCTTGTATAAATTTACCCGAAAACATTTTCAGTGGGAAAAAAATAAATAAATGTTGTTTTCATTGTTGTATGATTTTGGTTATTTTTTGACTTCTTAACGTTAGGAAGATTGATTAAAATGATCTCTTAATATCTGCTTTATGAGTGAGGTTCTAACAAGTAATGGTCTCGATAAGTACTGCAGCTGCATCAGTGGTTCAGCACAAGTTGTACGTGAATGGCCTTAACAAACAAGCTTCAAATGAGGAAGTCCGAGAGGTATTTCTCTTATCTACTGAATTGGTAATCATTTTAGTTACATTTGTTCTTTTTATGAATTCAAATGAATGGCACATAACTTGAGGGAGGCTGCAGCCTAGACTAGAGACCAAGAGTGCGTGCAAGTCCCACTATTCCGATTATAGAGCACCAAGAGTGCAATCATTTTAGTAAAAGCACTTGTTCGCTCTATGTTTTTTTCTTAGTGGATCCTAGATCAAGTTGTTAACCACACACTCTTTATCCTCAACCATGATCGGGACACTTTATCACCAGAGCGTCAGTTTGTTACTGAGTCAGTTTAGTGATTGATAGTAGTTCAATCTGTCAGTTAACAAGTGGCGGCACTGATGTGTGAAATGTTGTTCTCTTGATTGTGTAGTGTTAGTCAATATTTTTCCTTTTCTTTTTGCTGCCATTTGGTTGATTATTATCTCCTATTTTATCAGATATTTGCTTCTTATGGTTTGGTTGAAGATGTCTATCTTTTGTTTGATGACTGCAAGCAAAGACGTGGTATGTGAAATGCTCCTCGGAATCTTTTTTTATAGTCTAGCATGCGCCTGCAGGTTGCTTGTGGTACTGTTTGCCTATGTGGAATACCATATTTATTTTGTTTTGCTATTTCGTGGAACGTATTGTTGCAAGCTATAGTTTTTCTGTTAAACCTAGGCTTTCTTTCACTTCTCGTTTCTCTCATGTGTGATATGAATATGTTTTCTATTATTGTTGCAAAACATTTTCGTGCTTTCCATTTTTATTTTTATTTTTATTTTTTATCCCTTATCTTTTGTCATGGTGAAGGGTGTGGTTTTTCTGCTTTCAATTTTTCTTTTGATATTTTTCTCTTCTCATGGTGAAGGATGTGGATTCATAACATTTTCTCATAGAGAGATGGCAGTGGCAGCTATCAATGGGTTACATGGAACATATGTGATGAAAGTAAATCTTGCTCCCATACTCGGTGCATTTGTACCAATTTGTCTAGATGGTCCTATGGTCTTATGGTCTTTTTCATCAGGGTTGTGATCAACCGTTAATTGTTCGTTTTGCGGATCCTAAGAAACCAAGGATACGAGAACTCAGGTTTTCCTCATTTTGTTATATGTAATAACTTTCATAATTTTCCTGATTGACGAAGAGCGTGAATAATGTAATCATGAGTGTCGTTGACTCATTCACCAACTGGCAGCTGGTGTAGTTCTGGAGGCATAAAGCAGGAACTTTTTCTCTTTTGTAGTTACAGGTTGTCTGATTTTATGCTAAAGGAAGGCAAACAAGGGTGGTTTTTGTGTAAATTTAGACCTAAGGGTGATTACTTTTCTATGAAAAGATATGAGGTGATGAACATATCATATACAATTTCCCTGAAGAATAATGTAGTGTTCTTGTTTTCATCGGAAATGTGTTAAAAAATATAAAAATATCTTATTCATATTGTACTATGATCTTATTTTATGTTAAGGATATTGGAATATGTTATTCATCGGCATGTGGTGGCATACCTTAATATTTCATTACTATTTGATCTCTAATTTATGAGTTAAGTGGTCTTTCCTCTGTGCCACAGGGAAGCCCCCGATTCAAGGGATTTTCACGGCGGCACGGCTCTTGTTTCATTTAATTTTGTGAGATTTTCTCTGTTATACCTTTGATCACTGCTTCAATTCAACCGAAAACAAAACATTGCTATCCATAATTTTCATATGAATATGTAGTGGTTTGGATTTGTGAACTGATAATTCTAGACTTCCAGTCTATGGCTGAGGTGCATGCAGTGACAGTAGGCTTCATCTTCATACTAGTTGATAGAAATTTCTGGCGCAGTTTTGTTTGCTGTTCTTTATTCATCATTTATGACTCTCTCAAACCAACTTGCTACAAAGCGGGATCTGCTACATGGCCACAGATGGATCCTTCATTACCATATGCAAAATTGCAAATCAATTATGTAAACTCTTCTGCTCAAATCCTCTTCTTGCAACTGAATAGCTCTCTTGGGCACCCTTGAGGAATATAACTAAGGTGGACTAGATGAATTCAGCAACCTGTCGACCTCTTTTTTCCTTAAATCATAAAAAAAAAAAAAGCAAAGAAAACTCTTTTGTACCTCTCCTTCACAAAACTTTATTGCCGTGTTTGTCGATTTGCCGCTTTTCCAGAAGGCTGAAGTTGGCTTTGTGTATCTTTCTCATAGCTTCCAATTTTTACATTGTTGGCCACACGCACTTGGTTCTTATGATGAATATCTTATTTCATGAGCTGTATGCATGCAATTCAATGCAAGTTCATGATGATATTTAGTGTTGCTCTAACTTGCAATGCTAAATGCAGGGAATTTTGGGTGCTCCACCATATGAAAATGCTACAATCAATGGTGCAGAGCCTCCTACTCCTTTTGCAAACCCGATAAAATCTCCATCTTCCAGCATGGTCCACCAGCTGATTCACCAGCAGACTGCATTAAATTTGAATCATGGGAATATCGTGCAGCCGGGGGATACTCGTATGGCCTGTGATCAGGTCCCCAACAATTCAAGATTTTCATTTCATCTCGTGTAATCTATGTTGAGGGCTGGATTGTTACTTGCATAAGATGCGTGGTGGAAATCGTTTTCTATGATTCTATGAATTCTGGTTCTCCTTTTCTGATCATGGTTATGAATTTCTATGTTGCAGACTCCCGAGTCCACTAGCAAACATCAAATGGTTCCCGTGACCTCAGTTGACACAAATGGAGCTGCAATTTCATTCCAGTCTCCTTCTCCTGCAGTTGCTATATGTGATTCTGTGGAAGATGATCCTGATTGCGAGTGGAGCGAGCATGTTTGTCCTGATGGATACAAGTATTACTTTAATTGCGTGACTTATGAAAGCAGGGTAATTGTTGCACTCTCAGTCGTTATGGCTTGTTGCTTTTATCAGTTGACCCATTTTAATAATTTTATTATCTTTCTCTGCCTTCTAATCCTGGGAGAATAATTTAGTGGGAGAAGCCAGAAGAATACTCGATGTACGAAGAACAGTTGCACAAGTCTGAACAGCAGTTCCGGAATCTACCTGACACACAAGTCCAACAATTGCCTCAGTCAGATGCTCCCTCTGATGAACAAAGTTCTCTAATGCAAGCGATGGAGTGTGAGAGTGGATGTTCGCAGCCTGAGAACGGTCTGAAACTGATGTCGTGTGCTGAGGTCAGGACTCTTTCTAATTTGAGATCAGTTGCTTGTTTTTGTTTTATTTTATTTATAGAGACCAGAATAGCTGTTTGTAATGAACTTAATCTTGTTTTCTGATCAAAACAAGTTTCAACTAATCAACATAGAGGGTTAGAAATATGCCTTGGTTACTACTGGAGTTCAAATGCTGAAATGGACAAATGCTTTCCTGTGTCACTGCTGACAATCAATTCTTATTGCTGAGAGCAGTGACAAAAGAGACGAAAGAGATCAAATGCCATCTGTTGACTTAACTTTGGTGTTTTCCATTTTACAGGAACATAATCTCCAAAATTTTACCACTGATACTGATCGAGATATCAGTCCAGCTTTTGTCCAACAGGTAGTCTATTTTTCACTTCTGGACTTGTTGTAACTATTTCTTTGTACTGGCCGTCTATCTTACGATGTGATCTTCTTGCAGTAAATGGGGCTTTTAGCTTCCTTTCTTTGTGTCCCAGAGCGGTTCACCTCTGTTCAATCCCAACCTTGATTCCGAAGATTCTACGAATTTGATGTGCTTGACAATCTATTTTAGAGTGCTGTTCTGTTCTACTGGTAGAACAGCGAATAGAAGCCATTGTGTTTTGGAGGAGAGCGGAGTCATGGCGCTCCTTACTTTAGTTCATTTACCGGATAGAAGCTGATAACCACTCTATGCACTTGGACATCCATGTCTCTTAACAATGTAAATGAATAACTTCTCTTGAACAAAGGCTTCTTATTTCGTTCAGATTGCTCAGTAGAGTTCTATACTTTATTCAAATGTCCCTTGTGGTCTTTTTAGTTGATTGGGCGTGGTTCAGGCTCAGTACTGGAATGCATATATAGACGGGATGTTTTTCTCAGTGACGATCCTGACCCGTCTTTAACCCGGAATACCGCCGGTCAATTTCCAATATACCTTATTATGGCTCAGCTGTACGCATTTTGTTATGCCTCCTGCTTGTAGTCACAGTCTCACAGATATGGCTTAGGCATCGCGATGCTTGCGTCTTCTTAGGCCTTGCACACCATAACCCTACAGACGAAAATTGTCCTGCCGCATTACATTTAGGCGCTCGTCCATGATGCAATCCAGGAACTCATCTATCGTCGAGTATCACAGACTTGATAATCATTTGATGTGTCATCTTCTCGAAGACAAATTATGATGTGGAGATTGACATGCTTGATTATTTTCATACAGAACCATCGAAACATTTTCATATTTAATGTGCTCACCGGTAATCATGCGTGGTTCGTTTCGTTCATAGATGGCATTTGGTACATAATCTCGATCATTTAATTAATCTAAGTCATTGGATTTCTAAGGAGAAAGCTTAAATTCGTAACAACTAAGCCACAAAAGTTTACCATCATTATAAATATATAATACAAATGTAAAAATCTTTTTTGGTTGGTCATCCACATGCCTATTTTCTTTCTATTAATAGTTATCCATATATCAATATATCAACTTTTCATTGGTTGATTCCACAATGAATCAATTAACATTATTAAAAACTTCATTATGAAGCATTGATTAAATAACTATGTGAAAGTTTGGAGCAACAATATTACACATTTTTTATTTGATCGAGTTTTTCTTTAATCGATTATGATATGGATAATCACATAAAGAAATTGAGTTTTTGTATTTCATTATCTCATATTACAGTATTGCCGATGGTTTTATGTATTATGCAATGCTAGGAGTTTCTTAGAATTGAACAATACATGAATAATCGATAAATTGAAGTTTATACAACACAATATAACTATTTAATCTAAAATAAGTTATTTGTTATTAATAAAAAAAAATACAAAATAATACATCATAAAAAAATACAATCGAAAATTGTATATTCACAAGTAGACATCTAGTATACATAAAACAAAGGCGCTAAACAGGGGCGAAAATTTGCACGCACCTTATATCTGGCCAACACAAATGGTGAATGAACATTAATTGATCTTTAAACAATCAACTTCTTCTCAGAGGGTTCCTACGTATTCACTCATTCTCACACAATGAAATTCGACCTCAAATCTTCACTAGGTAGGGAGAAAAAAAACCAAAGATACAAAAACCAGCAAAACCTGTCTACTATGAGACATACAAATCATGCACCTGAGACAAAAGAAGAATTCAAAGGCATGATCAATGATGGAGCAAGCCTTAAAACAAAATGTGGACTTCAGTAACTAATTTGTTTGTCACGAACCATGTAACGCATCGATCAAAGACATCATTATTCTAACTCTCATCTCCAAGGACATGATGTAACTAGCTGTAGTCTTGTATAATTCCTCGAGGCTGGTCGATGAACTCTTGATCGGGACCAGCGTCATCAAGGTTTTGACCTTTTTTTCGACCCTATCGGCACGCCTTCTCCTAGAAACTTCGCAAACCCTAATTCCCTTGGGTTTTCCATGTGTTCTCAAGGGTTTTGATCCTCTTGATGAACTACTTGGCTTGCATGCCAATTTGCTCAAACCCTTCATATATGTCAAGGGAAGCTTGGCTTGCTAGTATTTTTGGTGACTAGCTTGATTTATATTAGCAAAAGAAGGCTACATGAGGAAATGGCACCAACAGGTATCTATTTATAGGTTTGAAGTTATACTAGCTAGTGGGGAGGAGATATTTGAGGATATAAACATTGCAAAGGGAAAGGGGAAAATAATTTTACGAGGTGGTAACCTCCATAATCTCTTTTTAAGTAGTATAGTTGGAGGCATATGATCAGGAAATAACGATATACGACGGAAAAAGTTATAGAAACCACTAAGATGATTGGCTGGTTCTTGCACGGTAACATATACTTGCATTTTAGTTGATTCAGTTTATCAATGAAACCATCAGATCACTGAGACATTACATATAATAATAGTATCTAACATAAAGAATATCATTTTTCACTGAAGATAGATATGGAAATTCCCGAAAATCGATTATTCTGTTTGCTTCTTTCGAAAGGGATATATGATTTCAAAACATAATTAGTCGTCAAGTTGGCATTTTAATTATTGTTAAGGGAGTTTAATATACTTTTCTTTAAGCATGTTCCCTCTGATTGTAAAAAAAAAAAAAAAAAAAAAAGCATGTTCTTCCTCTCAAACCACATGGTTCCACATGACTACCCTTTTCCCATATATATATATCCTGCTTGATTATCCCAACCCACGCAGCCTAGCTAGCTAACTAGCTCTTTTGTAGCCACACAATACAAATTTTATTCCTTTCGGTCTCTTCCAATGAGGTGATCGCATTCCCCAATCAGCCATCACACCCTGGATTATTCCCTTTCTCATGTCATGAAATTCATTTATATTTCCATCGTTTGAAGTTCCTAGGGGTTTTCTTCACAGCTCATTCAATATGGGATAAATAAGTTGTATTTTACAATGAATTTGTTGTTTGTGTACTGTCTTCGCTGTTAAGATACAAATGATATTACGTTATATATTTTCAATATCATAATTATCTTTTTTGGAAGCGTTGATCCGTAATACTCATATCAGAATTGGATTAAGTTTAGCTAGAGCTTACAGGAAACCCGCCCATCGGGCTCATGCATATACATATCACGTATATCTTCAGTCCGAAACTTGGTTTGTTAGTGAAAGTCTTGAACATCTTTTTTTGAGACTGAGGATCATTCAAGAGTAGAGCATAAGTTTCTGTGCAGCATAAGTTTATGTGCAGCGTAGGTTATCCAATTAATCAATAATAACATATCAAAATTAAATAAATTATTATTTTACACAATAAATATATTATTCATTACATATTTTTACATATTTTGATTATAAGACCAATTACATCATATTATGTAAAAGGGGGGTCTATGTTATCTAATGAAAAGCACGGATTTTGTGAAAATTAGAAATGCATAATTTTGAGGATCCGCTATTCATGTTTTTTATTTCTTTCACTTTCATAACAAGCTGGTCCTACCTTCTCTCTCCCCACAACCAACCTTACTTTTCTTTTATCTTTTTCTCTACAACTCCCAAGGAATAGTATAATTATTGATTTATAGATAAAAATAGAGATTATTATGAGTTGATGTAAAATAGAGATTATGTGAATAATTTAAAAAGTGTATTTGAGTATGTAAATGAAGAATCTTTTAAGAGATTCTATGTAAGTGCTCTTAATTTTTATTAATAAACAATGTGTTATAAATTTCATTTTGATGCGTAGGGTTTTAATTTATAACATATATTTTATGATAGATTTATAAAAAAAAAAATCATTTAATCATTCCATGAATCGATCATAATGTTATTAATTTTATCAATGATATAATCAAATTTTTCGATTATTATGAGACGGATGTACTATAACGATGTGTCCCCTCCCACCCCCACATTCTTGCTTTGGCATGATATACATGAGATATTTTGCATGTTATTATTCCCAAAGCTAGATATTAGGGCTCCTGTCTAGGTCAACATTAGCACGAGGCCCATGTCACACATGGATCTCAATGTCATAATTCAGGATTTTTCAATGTGTAAGTTAAGTTAATATAATACTAATTGTTTTCAAATTTAGCCTAGAAGGTTTGGCTCCTTATAAAAAAAATCATTTCAATTCCACAAAACCATATCTGACTAACAATCATTTCCATAAAATAATCATTTCATATCCATATCACAAACTTCTTGTTGTGGTTTTATTGCTTTCAAATTTATCGTTCAGTTTTTCATGAGATGGATCAAACCATGTTGTATATATGGATCACACCATGGATCATATTGTTAAGCATTGGCCCAAATTATGAAAAAACCGAGCCTGAACATTGATTGGCCCAAAGAAAACAAACAATCATCATCTCAATTCTGCTCGTGGAGGCCCAATGCTGCCCCTAAGCACTCCTCAACAACAATTACAAATCTGCAAATGATTAGTTGAGGAAACAATGGAGAGCGAGAAAAGGAAATGTCGAACCGCCAAGGGAGAAACCGCAAGTGATAAGTCATGGTTTTCAGCTCTATCAGCCTATAAGCCGGAGCACTTTTTTCTGGACGAGGCATCGACACAAACTAGTCTTTTATGGCAGAACGTTGTTATTAAGATAAGGTATACCAGTTCTTATTAAGATAAGGTATTGATATTCTCTCCTTCCCAAAAAGATTACACCTTTTGCATTCATGACGATGGAAGATTTGATCGGTATTATGGAACTGTCAAACATTGTTTATTACGAAAATATCGTGAACCATAAAAGTTAATAAACGTTACATACTATAATTGTGGGCAAATTGAAAAATTTAGACCGTGTCGTTTAGATGGATAACGAAATTCCATAATTTACGTGTTGAATATTATATGAAGAGAGAAACATTACAATAATTATGAAACAGAGATAGTATATAATAACGGTTTGAATTGAAGACGGATACATACAAAATATATCTCTTTTACGATACATACAGGTTGTAACACATACAAAATTTAAAAAGTATACACTCAAGACCTGGTTGTGTGGTTTCATCTCCTAACAATGCTAACATTATACACAAGAATTCATAGATGAGATCCCAAAACAACAATGCATGTACTTTTCATGAAGCAAGAAATACTGATACATGTACCCTATTTTTGGCACACAGAGACAGACATGAAACTTGCCATTCACAACCATAAAAAAACGTTACAAACATTCATTTCCATCCTCCTAATCCCACTCTCATCCCTACATCATCACATCCTCTCCTCTCTTCCATTCCCTTTGATTTGATTCTCAAACCCCAAAAAACAAAGAGTCATGTTCCCTCCATGAATCTCCACAGCAATGACCTAACCATGGATTTGATTATTGTGAAAAATCCTCATCACCCAAGCCAAATATCACACCAACATAAAGAAAAGAAAAACAAAGCAAAACCCGGAAATCTCCATCTTGGTTAGACGTACAGGGAAACTCGAATCATCGAGATCGTCTGTTTTCCTGTACGTCTACAAATCCATGCCATTATCGCCGTCGAAGATGCTGACCTCAAATTCACACCTACTCCATTTAACATTGATCACATTCGTCCTAATAAACCCGATGATCGGGTCTGCAGTTTCAGACCCGATCATCATAACCTGCGGGACAGAATCCGGTGGTCAGGATGCTGACGGCCGGAAATGGGACTCAGACCCAAAGTTTCTTGAATCAGAAACTAACACATTATCAGCCACCGCGCAGGTCCAGGACCCGTCGCTCCCTTCTGCCATCCCCTACATGACGGCGAGGATCATGAATGGCCAAGCCACGTACAAGTTCGCCATCAATGGGTCTAGTCGCTGCACTGTTCGTCTCCATTTTTATCCAGCAGCTTACGGGTCAATGAACATTAGCAACTCGTATTTCTCCGTGGATGCCAATGAGATAATGCTGCTGAATAACTTCAGCGCAGCTATCACAGCGCAGGCGCTAACACAGGCTTACATTGTCAAGGAGTATGATCTGGCAGCCTTGGGGGCGACCGAGCTGAGGTTGACATTTAAGCCTTCTGATAAGTATCAGGGATCGTTTGCGTTTGTCAATGGAATCGAGTTGCTCCCTGTCCCAGATATGTATGATTCTGCGACGATGGTCGGGTTTTCTGATCAGACAGTCGACGAGAAGTCTGCTCATTTGGAGACCCTTTATAGGTAAGCGGTTCCCCACAAGGGAACTTTCTGTTGTCGAATTGATCTCCCATAAACTCATATGTTCTGCTGATAAATATGGTAAGCTAACCGCTAAAATAGATAGTTCGTTCCATTCGATTGAGCAAAAGGGGTTGATGTTTGGACTGGTTTGATGGGATATTTGGTGATTACAGGTTGAATGTTGGAGGGAACTATATTCCTCCAACAAATGACACGGCCGGGCTTTCGAGGACATGGTACGACGATACCCCGTATCTGTTTGGGGCAAATTCAGGGGTGACGTCATCAACTTCAGAAGATGGAGAGAATGCCGTCGTCAACTGGAAGGAATTGCCAAAGTATACGGCGGCACAGGACGTTTATGTTACTTGGAGGAGCATGGGGCCTGAACCTAATCTCACATTGCACTACAATCTAACCTGGCTGTTCCAGGCAAGTTCTTTCACCCCTTGGACATAAAAGGTCATGTGTCACATATTTTTAGAGACGTTGAGCCCTCGAATGTGATGCTATGGATGCTAAATGAGAAACTAGGGATGCGGAAGAGTATTGAAGGTCTAAATAGCAGTGAAGCTATAGTGCAATAGCATTTAAAAAGATTTTATTCAGGTTGAAGATCATTGCATCCATCAGGATTTGAACTCTGACAAACAGAGCAGGAAGCTGAATATTCAAACTAATCCAACTACTATGATACTTATGATAATGAATCATATGTCACACTGCATTCAGCTCGTGTTGTAACCTGATCCCTTGTGCGACTTTATGGTTGTATTCAGGTTGATCCTAATTTCATGTACTTCATGAGACTGCACTTCTGTGAGCATCTCTACAGCAAGACTAACCAGAGGGTCTTCTACATATACATCAACAATCAAACTGTCGTGCCTGAGGGCGCTGATGTGATCGCCTGGACTGGAGCAAAGGACGTTCCTACTTACAAGGATTACGCCATCTTTGTTCCCAATACAACCGGTGATGCCAAGCTCTGGATAGCGCTTCACCCCAAGGATCAAAACAACGGCGATGCTCCACCTGAATTCTATGATGCTATTCTGAATGGTTTGGAGATATTCAAGGTAATAAAAAGATGAGTTGAAAGCATTTTCTTAGCAGATACTCTGTCTTCTATTTCCTGTCATAAACTTTATCCACAGTCTGCTGTTAGTCATGAGATGTAATGGTTCCGACGCCGCCCATCAGGTGAATGATGCTAACAAGAACCTAGCAGGCCCAAATCCTACCCCTTCAGATGCACTGCTCAAAGCCGAGGAGAGTCAGAGGAAAGATTTCAAGAATGATAACAAGGCTAACATCAAGGTGATTGGGGCGGCAAGTGGTGCTGCAGCCTTTGGCATAGCCGCAGTGGTATGCATCGCCATGTACCAGAAGAAGACCAGGTATGTACCGTGCAGTACTTCATATACAAGAACAACAGCCATGGCCATATTGTACCTGACCTGCAAGATGTTGTTTCCAGGTATCCGAGAAGCAAATCCGGCACCACCAGTTGGTTGCCAATCTATGGAGCCTCCACTACGCAAGGCGGCAAGTCAACCATTGGTGGAAGCAGCGTGGCCAGCGCCCAGCTTTCATCCGAGGCGGCAGCCAACTGCCGCCACTTCTCGCTGCAGGAGATCAAGAAGGCCACCAAGAACTTCGACGAGTCCCATGTCATTGGTGTTGGAGGCTTTGGCAAGGTCTACAGAGGCACCATTGATGGAACAACAAAGGTTGCCATTAAGAGGTCAAACCCGTCCTCCGAGCAAGGTGTTAATGAGTTCGTCACTGAGATCGAGATGCTATCGAAGTTGAGGCACAAGCATTTGGTATCCCTGATAGGCTACTGCGAAGAGGACGGCGAAATGGCCTTGGTTTACGACTACATGGCTCATGGCACCTTGAGAGAGCACCTATACAAGGGCAACAAGATCAACCTCACATGGAAACAAAGGTTGGAGATCCTCATAGGCGCCGCCAAGGGACTTCACTATCTCCACACCGGAGCCAAGTACACCATCATCCATCGCGATGTCAAGACCACCAATATCCTCCTGGATGAGCAATGGGTAGCTAAGGTCTCGGATTTTGGACTCTCAAAGACTGGCCCCGAGGTGAACCAGTCTCATGTAAGCACGGTGGTAAAGGGTAGCTTTGGGTACCTCGACCCCGAGTACTTCAGAAGGCAACAACTGACCGAGAAATCTGATGTCTACTCTTTCGGAGTTGTTCTCTTCGAAGTGCTGTGCGCTCGTCCCGCCCTGAACCCGAGCCTGCCAAAAGAGCAAGTAAGTCTAGCTGATTGGGCCCTTCTTTGTGCTAGGAAAGGTACAATAGAAGACCTTATCGACCCTCACATCAAGGGCACCATCAAGCCGGAATGCTTGAAGAAGTTTGTTGACACTGCTCAGAAATGCTTGTCTGACCAAGGGGTCGACCGCCCATCGATGAGTGATCTATTGTGGAATCTTGAGTTTGCTCTGCAGCTTCAGGAGAGCAACGGGGAGGAGTCGAAGAGGGGTAGTCCAGGGGAAAGCATCGAGCCCAATGCAAGTGCCAACATCAGTAAGCATTATAGCACACTAAGCCTAGGAAGCGAAGA